>CM059444.1:6987674-6992674 GCA_030390025.1 Squalus acanthias | reverse complement strand
CCTCCACCACCAGTGTAGCGTGGGTGTAGTGTGTACCATCTACAAGGTACACTGCAGCAACTCGCCAAGGCTTCTTCGGCAGCACCTCCAAAACCTGTGACCTATTCCACCTAGAAGGACAAGGGCAGCAGGCGCATGGGAACACCACCACCTCCAAGTTCCCCTCCAAGTCACACACCATCCTGACTTAGAAGTATATCGCTGATCCTTCATCGTCGCTGGGTCAAAATCCTGGAACTCCCTACCTAACAGCACTGTGGGAGTACCTTCACCACACGGACTGCAGCGGTTCAAGAAGGCGGGATGGGCAATAAATGCTGGCCTTGCCAGCAATGCCCAGATCCCATAAACAAATTTAAAACACTCTCACACTCACACACACTCACTCTCACACTCACTCTCACACTCACTCTCACTCTCACACTCACACTCACACTCTCTCACTCACTCTCACACTCTCACTCACTCACTCACTCACACACTCTCTCTCACTCAGACACTCAGATACAGACTCCTGTTCTTCAGTCACAGTTAGATGTGACCTTCCCAGCACAGTTGCCTCATCTTTTCAGAGCAGAGCTGTCACATGGGGCCTGGTTCAGCTGCTGGCTTGGCTCTGAGCTGATTACATTGCATTAACCTCAAGGGGATAAAGTAACACATTAATCGTATCTCTATTACCCTCAGCAGACTGTGGAGGCAGGGATTTGAAACCTTCAACCAGCGAACTACACAAACAACTTGTCCTTTCTGTGAATATATTTGATCTAAAATCTGGAATGGGGATGTAGGAGCTGATGCCATCAAACCTCATAAGACCCATCATCAGAACATAATGAAGTCTGTGATCCCATCAACATTTGTTCCTTCTTCAACAAGAAAGCACAAAGGAAATTGTTAAATTATATGAACAAATATGGGCGATGGAGCTGTGCTTAGTGAGGTGGGAGAGATCAGTTCAGGAGAACAGACAGAAAGGGGGTCATGTTCTACCTAACTGGCCGGGCGGGAACCCCACGGGATCGGGTGGAACGCCGGTTTTACACCCCGTCCAATATTGCTCTCCACTGACTTCAATGGAGGGTGAAATCAGGCGGAGGGTAAAACCAGCGTTGCACCCGATCCCGTCAGTTTCCTGACAGACCTTCTCACTTTCAATTCCCAGTCTCTGCAGCAACCTGATAACACTTAGGGCAGGCCTAGGAGAGGTCAGATACAGAGTAAAGGTCCCTCCGTGTGGCCCAACAACCGACTCCAGAGCAACACCCTTCAGAGGTTCACACTCTATATGCTCTTCACAGCAACATTCCCACTTCCGTCCTGGCGGCCCAATTAGTGGCGGTTCTGTATTTGAACCCAATCGGAACTGGATGGCGCCTGATCGATACTGACTTCGCACAGGACCTCTCCAGCTCATAGACATTCCTGCCATCGGCTTGGACTGGATTTGGAGCCAGACCCCAGAGGTGAAAGTGATAGCGTGCGAACACCATCCCAAGGCTGCAGTAAAGATTCCTGCACTATGCTGAGCTTCTGGTTACCTAATTCAGTAAGGGACACAACCCCACCAGTGATGTGGTTCTCAGCACAGTAATATTGAACCTAGAAAGAAAGACTAGCATTTCTATAGCACCTTTCACGACCACCGGATGTCTCAAAAGCACTTTACAGCCAATGAAGTACTTTTTGGAGTGTAGTCACTGTTGTAATGTAGGACATGTGGCAGCCAATATGCGCACAGCAAGCTCCCAGAAACAGCAGTGTGATAATGACCTGATAATCTGTTTTTGTTATGATGATTAAGGGATAAATATTGGCCAGGACACCGGGGATAACTGCTCTTCTTCGAAACAGTGCTGTCGGATCGTTCACCTGAGAGGGCAGACTAGGAAGGAAGGCCAATTGCAAACACTGGCCCTGAATTTCTGTGGGGTCCTCCTGATCTCCTGACATAACCTCAGCCGGGATATCGGCAGAACCTCCGAAAAAAAGTGTAAATGGGCGCTTTCGCTGTTTCCCCGGGGGTTCCACTGATCTTCCACTGGGGAGCCCCATGGAAAGGCCAGGTGCCTGTTATAAACAGCAAGCATCAACAGTGATGTGTACCTGAAGAGAGACCAGTCAGTGGTAAGCAAGAGATTAACATTTATAAAGAAATCAAATACAGGGAGAACGAATACAGATATCCTACAACAAAAAAAGGTTTAAAAAATCTTGTTCCGAATGGTTTCATTGCTCATTGTAGTCCCTTTGGTCAAATGGCCGCCGGCACTCAGTGTCAAGGCTCAAGTTTCAGCTTGGCTCAGTGGTGGTATACTCTCATGAGAGAGAAGGTTGTGGGTTCAAGCCCCATTCTAGAGACTTGAGCACATAATCTAGGCCAACACTTGAGTGTGGTACTGAGGTGTGGTGTCGGAGGTGCCATCTCTCAGAACCGAGGCAATATCTGCTTGTTCAGGTGGCTGTAAAAGATCCCATGGCGCTATTCGAAGAAGAGTTGGGAGTTCTCCCGGTGTACTGGTCAACACTTATCAAATAAAGCAGAACACATTAAGTGGAATTCATCTCATCTTCTGTTTTTGGGACCTTGCTGTGTGCAAGTTGGCTGCCACCTTTACCTACATAACAGCGGCGTCTGTATTTTAAAAATAATTCATTGTCTGTGAATTACTTTGGGCTGTCCCGAGGGTATGAAAAGCCCTATATAAATGCAAACTCTTCCTTTCTTACACGTGTACAACGGGCGATGTACTCAGGGTCTATGGAACTGCACTTCAGTACAAGTCAGCACCTTCATGAGAAAATAGGGAAAAAATTTGGGGAAGAGGGTGAACAAAAACAAAAAGAAAAATCCTCCAAGATACTCCAAGTAGTTGCCAAGCAGATAACGTTGAGAGACCCTCTGTATATTAGCTAATGAAGAGGCCCTAACAGGAGTAGAATGGGGTTCATCAGGGGAGAGATATCCTACAATCTCATTCACTGATATCTGCTCAATCATGCGTTCAAGGGATTTTTTGCCTCAACTGGAGAGTGTGTTTTGTCCTATTTGTGGAGAATACTAGGCTCTGTGCCAATCAACAAGAGGTTCCTTTTAATGTGGTAAAACCTAATTTGCTGAAGATAACGAGGCTCTCCCCGGACCATTGTTCACAGGATGCTAACACAGAGTAGGCAGGAGTGAGTTCCATTGTGCCTATGTTAGCCCCAAACAATTCCCGATCAGGTCAAGCACAGGTTAAGTGCAGAGTAAATCTCCCTCTAGACTGAGGCAAAAAATGACCCTTACCTCAGAAGAACACCCTTTTCTACACACAGTGTGACATTTTTCCTGTTTCCCACCCACTGTCATCCCATAGCTCTCTATGGTGGAAGGATCAATTTAACGTCATATTATGGCAGTGGGCCGACTCCAACTACCCCATGAGAGAGACAGACTGAGAGAAAGTATTTTCATCCGATTAATCTGGGATGAATTTGAACCTAGCCGCTGGAGCTGAAAGGATAGTGTCGCTCCTCTATACAATAGCTTTAAGCACAGTGGACAAGGGAACAAAGGAACCCTTTTAGTTTACGGAGACAGATCTACCGGAAATTCTTAAGCACTGCTCCAGCAGATGACAGAGTTTCTGTGACACATCAATTAAACCCTCAATATGAAACTCTCAGGCCCTGCATTTAAGAATGAAACTAATCGTGTTTACCGTCGCTGACCTTTCAGTCAGAATTCTGTTGAACTGCTCACCATTGGATCTGCCTCCCTGTCACTACTACAAATCTCGGAAAAAGGGTCGCCATCTCTTTATTAAAAAAAACATAACCGTAGGTTTTATCAGCAAAGCAAAATGCTGGAAAAGTACATTTAGAAATGGGAAGGAAACAAAACGTTCTTTGGAAAGTGTTGAGTCTTGCAGGACTGCGGGCTTCTTTTGATTAGCTAACACACTGCTGTGAGGGCCAGTTGTGGCTTCCGGTTGAGATTTCCATCAGGTTGGTTCAGACGCTGAATTATTGAAACGCGTTTTTCAGATGCAGTTGCTAAAAACTCACGTACAGTCATTCCAACTGACCCAGTATGTAACTTAATGCCACAACAATATGTTCCTATGGTGATAACATGCTTATTTGCAAGCATATGCTGACTCCATAGTAACATATTGAAAGAAGATCCCTTGCACTGCACGAGTGACCCCACCAATCTACTCTAACAAGCTGCATAGCAGTGCAGGAGGGGTCCTAACCCCCCCCCCCCCCACCCCACTGTCTGATCTGGGACCTGACCTCAAACATGTCTGTTGCGGAAATGGTTAGAAGTTCTCTTCACATTTGGGACAATCATCTCTCGCTGGTGTTATGACAATCTTTACCTACTAGGTATCTGTGACCCATTCTCAATGGAGGAGGTAGTAGTTTGTGACCCATCCAGGCCCTTTATCAGCAGCACCATGGAATAGATGATGTTGGCGTTACCTTATATTTTAAGCATGGGCAGAAACCTTCTGCAGGTATAAACTGGAATCCATTACCTTTGAAGCCCATTAGGCAAGGAGTGCCAGAGGTTTTAAAGTACAGCTTACTGATCATTCCATTTTCCAACATTCATGTTGTTGAATCCATTTTCCAAAAGTGGATGCCAGGACCTGGCTCCCAGATGCCAACTGACAAAACTGTGGGCAAGGCCTTCAGACGTCACCCAGGGTGAGGTAAGGGCAGAGACGGGTGTTGATGTTGCAAAGCTGGAATTAAGTGGTCAGGATTGGGGATTTGAAGCTCACCTGTGTTGAATAGGACACCACATCCTGGTGCAGCCTGAGAGCAACCAGGGATGGGTACAGAGCCAGTGGCAAGGGAATGGAGGTTTTTTTTGGCAAGAAAATAAACAGTGGCTCCTGACGTTAGTGATAGAAATTCTAGCTCATTCATGCCTTTAGACAGGCACTCTTGACAGCACAGAGGTTGTCAGGGAGTCAAAGGAAGTGGTAAAGCAGTAGAGCTGGGTG
>CM059444.1:6019326-6307174 GCA_030390025.1 Squalus acanthias | reverse complement strand
CCCCCCCCCCCCCCTCCTCCTCCCCCCCCCCCCCCTCCCCTCCCCCCATTTGTCTCGGGAGCGTGGTGGAATTCTGTCCACTTAATGGATGAGTGCAGCGCCAACAACTCTCGAAGCTCAACAGTATCCAGGATAAAGCAGCCCGCATGATTGGCACCCCATCCACTGGTTTAAACATTCACTCTCTCCACCACCGGCGTACCGTGTCTGCAGTGTGTACCATCTACAAGATGCACTGCAGCAACTCGCCAAGGCTTCTTCGGCAGCACCTCCCAAACCCGCGACCTCTTCCACCTATAAGGACGAGGGCAGCAGGCGTGTTGGAACACCACCACCTCCCAGTCACACACCATCCTGACTTGGACATGTATCGCTGCTCCTTCATCGTCGCTGGGTCAAAATCCTGCAACTCCCAACCTAACAGCACTGTGGGAGTACCTTCACCACACAGACTGCATAAATGCTGGCCTTGCCAGCGACACCCACATCCAGAGAATTTTTATCTTTAAATATCAGATAATCTGTTTTTAGTGATCGTTGAGAGATCGATATTGGCCAGGACACTGACCAGCTCTTCTTTGAATTGTGGCTGTGGGATCTTTTGCATTCACCGGAGGGCAGGCGGAGCCTTGGTTTAACGTCTCATCTGAAAGACGCCACCTCCCTCCATACTGTGCAGAATTGTCCGCTGGGTTATGGGCGCAAGTCTCTGGAGTGGGGCTTGAACCCGCCATCCTCTGACTCGGAGGCGTGAGTGCGACCCCCTGAGCAAAGCCAAGGGAATCGGTGGGAATGCGGTCGAATCTGTTTGGGTTGTCAGATAGATATGGCAGTTTGATCTCAATATGAAGGGAACAGCGTTGCCCCCAGCGGCCTGTCTGTCATCGGTCGTGTTAAAATAAGCTAGAGATTCTGGTAACTGGCTGTGTGCCGGACAGCTGAGGGAGATCAAAAGGCAGAAGGGCCTGTACAGCTGCTCTCGATGCTTGTAACGTCCCCTAAACTAACAGCCAGAGCCGTGTGAAACCTTAGGGCTGGGTTCGGAGTGTTAGACTAATGTTATTCTGGGCAGAGTGACCACTGAGATTAATGACCCTGGACATAGGCTTACCCTCTCTAGGCCTTTTTTTTTAAGGAGTTTAAAGGGCGTGTCTGTCAGATTCAGGAGTTGTTCAAAATGATGGGTTTTGATAGGGTAGGTACTGAGAAACGGTTTCCATTGGCGGGTGGGTCAGTAACCAGAGGGCACAGGTTTAATGATTGGCAAAAGAACCAGAGGGGAGATGTGATTTTTGTTTTGTTTTTACACAGCGAGTTGTTGTGATCTGGAATGCACTGCCTGAAAGGGCGGTGGAAGCAGATTCAATAGTAACTTTCAACAGGGAATTGGATAAATACTTGACGAGTAAAATTTTAAGGGCTGTGGGTGAAGAGTGGGGGAGTGGGACTAATTAGATCGCGCTTTGTGGTTTATCTTTATCACTTTCTATGATCGGGACATTTTATTTCTGCTTGCAAGAAATTTGTATTGCCAAACTTCACCGAGGTGAGTCCGCGAATTGGTCTGAGAACCACAGGAAGGATATAGTCCGCCATACAGGGGATACCTGACTCAAAACTTTTCCTGTTCGCTTCCCCTGTGTAAAGGTCAGAGGTGAAGGAGCAGAGCTGTAATTCATTATTCAGTTGTGCAGTCAGTGAATTTACGCCGAGCTCAGGAGGACATGAGAAAAGTCGAGGTTGAGAAAAGGCCTTTCGGCCCATCAAAGCCTAACCCTCTTGTACAATAGCTCTCAGTTACAGCACCCAATTGTACTTGGAATGTCTGAAGGTTTATGTTTACGACCTAACCAACAGGTTGTTCCAAATATCCCTCACTCAGTGAAGCGCTTCCAAATATTTACCCAGGGAGTGGCTAGAATGTGGAACTCACTACCAAATAGTGGTTGAGACGAATAGCACCGGCACAGCCCTGTTGGGCCGAATGGTCTGTTTCTGTGCTGTATATTCTGTTTTTTAAAAAAAATCTCCGTTCAGTTTAGTTATTTTTAATTTATGTCCTTTTACTCTTAATTTCCTGACTTGATTTGAAATAATATTCTGGGATTACTTCTTTGATCCCATTTAATGCCTTGCATGAGTCCTCTTGACCCTCCTCTAGACTGTACAGCTCGAGTATTCTAACCTGCCCATCCAGCACATTTACATGGTGCTGGGACAATTGGAGCTTTTGAGACCGAATAGGTGTCTGTTTTATATTTGCGCAGAGCTGACAAGAATTGAGCTGCAGTTCAGCCAGTAAACGGCAAAGCTTTAGCATCACCTCCTGTAGCTTTGCACTTTTCTGCTCTCTACCCAGATCAGAGGAATCTGGGCAACACCTCCTCTCCCCCCCCCCCCCCCAACCCCCCCCGGCTGCCCAAAGGGGGTGGCTCGATGTGTGGGCACCAGAGTTTTTTAAAATCCCGTAGTGGCGCTGGTGTTTGCCCTGCCCCCGTGCAAATGAGGTGCCCTCTCCCGCCGACCCCTGCCTGACCGTTGGCAATGCGGCCCGAGGAATCTCATGCCAACGAACGAACATTGAAAGTCCCCGAGTCCGCCCACTCAGTGGGGTGGGTCACCTTTCCGAACCCCCCTCCCCTGTGTTAATTCTGCTCCATTTGTATTTCTTTCATGTCCCAAGCCTTTATTGTAGTTGCTGTTTCTCTCTCTTTCAGATTACAAACGTTCTCTTCATGCTAAGTGACAGTTTGATGTCCCCTGACACCGAGGTGCAGACGACAATGGATCAAACCGATTACAGTTCCGATGGAGGGCTGCACGTTACGCTGACTCTCCGACTGCTCATGCATGGCAAGGTACGTGACTGAGGAGTTGCCAAGCCCGCCCATAGTCCACAGGCACTCTGTTACCCGTGTTTTATAATCCCCCCCAAGCGCCATTCCTAGACTCCTCTCCGCAGCCTCACTGCGAGGGCTCTGAACGCCTTTCACATACCAGTCAAGGGCACTCTATCTGGGTACGCTGGTGTGGTATTTAATGGGCACGGTGGTGGTTAATGGGCATGGTAGCGTGGTGGTTATGTTATTGGGCTAATAATCCGGAGAGCATGAGTTCAAATCTCACCACGATAGTTTAAGAATTTTAATTTAATTTAATGAAACTGGTATCAGTAAAATTAACGTGCAGCTGTCAGATTGTCATTTAAAAACCCAGTTGGTTCACGAATATCCCTCAGGGAAACACGCCTGCCGACTTTACCCAGTCTGGCCTAGACGTGACTCCAGTTCAACACCGAGGTGTTCTGAAATGGCCGAGCAAGCCACTCAGTTGCAGCAACCCGCTACCGGTAGTTAGAGAAGGCGGCCCACCACCACCACCTTCTCAGGGCAACTAGGGATGGGCAATAAATGCCAGCGCTGCCAACATCCCCAGAATGAATTTTAAAACAATAATCCTGATCACAATGCTTTTGATCCAGACTGAATCCTGACATGTAGCATCACGGACCCAACCCAGGGCAACGAGGGATGGGCCCAGGACACTGTCTCCAATCTGATAATTATACAGGGCCCTGGTGAGACCACACCTGGAGTATTGTGTAGTTTTGGTCTCCTTACCTAAGGAAGGATATACTTGCCTTAGAGGGAGTGCAACGAAGGTTCACCAGACTGGTTCCTGGGATGGGGGGGATTGTCCTATGAGGAGAGATTGAGTAGACTAGGCCTATATTCTCTGGAGTTTAGAAGAATGCAAGGTGATCTCATTGAAACATACAAAATTCTGACAGGGCTTGACAGGGTAGATTCTGGGAGGATGTTCCCCCTGGCTGAGGAGTCTAGAACCAGGGGTCACTGTCTCAGAATAAGGGGTCGGCCATTTAGGACTGAGATGAGAAGAAATTTCTTCACTGAGGGTGGTGAATCTTTGGAATTCTCTACCCCAGAGGGCTGTGGAGGCTCAGTCGTTGAGTATATTCAAGACAGAGATCGATAGATTTTTGAATATTAAGGGATATGGGGATAGTGCACAAAAGTGGAGTTGAGGTAGAAGATCAGCCATGATCTTATTGAATGGCGGAGCAGGCTCGAGGGGCCAAATGGCCTACTCCTCCTATTTCTTATGTTCTTATAACTGTTTTTCTCCTTTTCCCCTCACAGGAGGTTGGCAGCATCATTGGGAAGGTGAGTGCCCATCTCCTCTACCTTTATCGAGCAGATTTATTTATTGCCCCTCCCCCAGGATGATTGTGATTTCACCTGTTACTCAATTTCTTTTATTTTTCAGAAAGGTGACACGATAAAGAGAATGCGGGAGGAGGTGAGTTGTGTCCGGTTCGGTCTCTGGTCATTTAATGTTCACTGTAGTCACGGGGGCTGGAACTCCACTAATGGCCCAGGGCCACGAGGTCACTGATTGTGGCGGAATACAATTCTGCTGCTGCTGATGGTGCCACAGCGCCTCATGGATCTCCAGTTCTGGGCTGCTAGATCTATTTCACATAGCACAGTGGCAGTGCCACACTATGCGATGGAGGGCGTCCTCACTGTAGAGATGAGATGTTGTCTTCACAACAGCCGTGCGCTGGTCAACCCTCTCAGTGCTATCGTGGACAGAAGTGTCTGCGGAAGGTTGGTTGGTGAGGACAAGGCTAAGTAGGTTACCCCCCTCGTGTTGGTTCCCTCACCACCCGACTTAGACCCAGTCTAGTAGCTGCGTCCCTCAGAACATGGCCTCTAACTCTAATGGAGGGGCTCGGCGGGGGGGGGTTATATATTAGAATAGCAGATACCTGGGTGAGAGTTACAGGCTGAAATGTAATCGAGGGGTTCAGGTGGTTTATATATAGAATAATGGATACCTGGGAGAGAGTTACAGGCTGGAATCTAAAGGAGGGGTTCGGGTGGTTTATATATAAATGTTGCTCGCCTTGTTCTGTGTAGCCAGGTAGATGTTTCATGTTTCTTTTCTGCAGAGTACTGCCCGTATCAATGTGTCGGAGGGCTCGTGCCCTGAACGCATCATCACAATCACCGGTTCAATGGAGGCCGTCTTCAAAGCATTCACTATGATCACAAGCAAACTCGAGGAGGTACGTGTGTCGAGAGATGTGCAGCGTGAATGGAGCAGCACATGAGGGGCGGGAGCTCGTGGGCTTCTCCAGGGAAACACTTCAGAATTAAAGCCTGGCGAGTGGTAGATTGCATATCAAACGCACAAATTCATGGAATCATAGAAATTTACGGTACAGAAGGAGGCCATTCGACCCATTGTGTCTGTGCCGGCCGCAAAAGAGCTATCCAGCCTAATCCCACTTTCCTGCTCTTGGTCCATAGCCCTGCAGGTTATGGCACTTCAGGTGCATAACCAAGTATTTTTTAAATGTGATGAGCATTTCTGCCTCTACCACCCTTTCAGGCAGTGAGTTCCAGACCCCCACCACCCTCTGGGTGAAAAAAGTTCTTTCAACTCCCCTCTAATCCTTCTACCAATTACGTTAAATCTATGCCCCCTGGTTATTGGCCTCTCTGCTGAGGGAAATAGGTCCTTCCTGTCCACTCCATCTAGGCCCCTCTTAATTTTGTACACAATCAAGTCTCCCCCTCCACCTCCTCTGTTCCAAAGAAAACAACCCCAGCCTATCCAATCTTTCCTCATAGCCAAACTTCTCCAGTCCTGGTAACATTCTCGTAAATCTCCTGTGCAATCACATCTTTCCTGTAATGTGACCAAAACTGTACACAGTACTCTAGCTGTGGCCTAACTAGTGTTTTATACAGTTCAAGCATAACCTCCCTGCTCTTACATTCTGTGCCTCGGCTAATAAAGACAAATATCCTGTATGCCGCCTTAACCGCCTTATCGACTTGTCCTGCTACCTTCAGGGATCTGTGAACATGCACGCCAAGGTCCTTCTGTTCCTCTACACTTCTCTGTATCCTACCATTTATAGTGTATTCCCTTGCCTTGTTGGCCCTTCCCAAATGCATTACCTCACACTTTTCTGGATTGAATTCCATTTGCCATTTTTCTGCCCACCTGACCAGTCCATTGATATCTTCCTGCAGTCTACAGCTTCCTTCCTCACTATCAACCACACGGTCAATTTTAGTATCATCTGCAAACTTCTGAATCATGCCCCCTACATTGAAATCTAAATCATTGATGTATACCACAATAAGCAAGGAGTACTGAGCCCTGCAGAACCCCACTGGAAATACCTTTCCAGTCACACAAACATCCGTCGACCTTTGCTACCAGCCACTGAGCCAATTTTGGATCCAACTTGCCAATTTCTTCAGTTCTCTCGCTCTGATTCCTTGTCTTTTCTCTGGCGGGACCTCGCAAGGTGAACTACAGCTTTGAAAATGGCAGTGATTTGGTTTTTGTTCTTAAAAGATGAGGGCTGCTGGTGTTAGGACATGGTGAGTGTTTCTGCGTTCAACCTTATCGCAAGTACAGTCCTGACCCAGCACTCCCAGGGCAGGTACAGCACAGGTTAGAGAGTAAAGCTCCCTCTACACTGTCCCCATCAAACACTCGCAGGGCAGATACAGCACGGGTTAGATACAGAGCAAAGCCCCTTCTACGCTGTCCCCATCAAACACTCCCAGGACAAGTACAGCACGGGTTAGATACAGAGTAAAGCTCCCTCTACACTGTCCCCATCAAACACTCGCAGGGCATATACAGCATGGGTTAGATACAGAGTAAAGCTTCTTTTCCTTGTCCTAAAGCTCAGTTGGTGAGGGCAAGATAAGGACAGGACCAATCTCAGCAGTGATGACCCTGGTAACTCGGGTTCCTACATTAGGAATGGCCATTTGGGTGGCGTATTGAAGGTATCATGTGTCTGTGGAACTGTACCACATCCTCTACCCTCCGTAAACTAAAGCTCGTCCAACTCTCGTATCCTGTTGCTCACCGTCCCATTCACCCCTCCCCCCTGTCCTCGCTCCCCTCCTTGACTCCCAATGCCTCAAATTCAAAGTTCTCATCTTTGTGTTTTAAATCCCTCCATGACCTTACCCCTCCCCAATGTTCCCTTTAAGCTGCGCAGCTCTCTGGACCTCCCGTGCAGCCGGCTCTGCAGTGGGGAAAACTGTGCGTGAGCAGTATTTCGAATGGGCCACGCAGCCCCTTAAAGGGGCTGTGCACCAAAACCAAATTAATGGGAACATTGCCCCATCCTATGTCTCTAACCTCCCCGAGTTCCTCCGACTCCCTCTCCCTTCACCCCACTATTGGATGCTGTGCCTTTAACTGCCTCGATCGCACGCTGTGGAATTGCCTCCTTAAACCTCTCCATTTCTCTCCTAAAACAACCGCCTTGACCAAGCTTTTGGTAACGTCTTGGAATATCTCCTCCTTTGCCGTGGTGTTTTTCCTTGCAACTCTGAAGTACCTTGGGATGTGTTTATACATTAATTATATATAATTTATTTCCCTCCTCCCTTTCCTCTCCCCCCCCCCCCTTTCCTCTCTTCTCCCCCCCCCTTTCCTCTCCCCCTTCAGTGGCTTGGAGCCATTGTTGCTGACACACTGTACAATGTGATGGTCCTGTCTGTCCTCTGGTTCCAGGACCTCAGTACGTCGAGCATGAGTGACACCGCGAGGAGCAAGCCCCCAGTTACACTACGCCTGGTAATCCCTGCCAGTCAGTGCGGCTCGCTGATCGGAAAAGGAGGCTCAAAGATCAAGGAGATCAGAGAGGTGAGTTATTTGGCGGGGAGTTCAGTCACTGACTGCAGGGGAGGGTAGGAGTCTGGGTCCAGCTGAGGGCAGCTTTGTGCAGTCAAAGCAACTACAGTGTGATGGCATTACTAATGCTAGTCCTGTACCACTGCACAGTAACTAATGCCAAGGCCAGGTACCAAACAATCCCGTCTCCATGGGACTGGGCACCTCCTGTAACTAAAGCATCAGCACAGTGCTGCATACACCTGCCTGCAGATTGCTGGGGAAGGGGCAGGTGATTTAACCCGTTTCCCACCAGCTGCTGCTTGTTCCCTGCTCGGCAGGTCTGAGATCAGGAACTCTCCACATCGTGGAACAGTGTGTGTGAGCGTCAGAACAAACCTGGCTCCTGCTGCTCCCTATCTTTTTAATGAGAGCAGAGAAGGTTAAGGGAGATTTGAGGTGTTCAAAAATATGATTGGTTAAGGAGAAACTTTTTCCGTTAGACAGGACGCACATTTAAAATAATTGGCAAAAGAACCAGAGTGGAGTTGAGAATTTTTTTAATGATCTGGAGTGCACTCTGTGAAAGGGTGGTGGAAGCAGATTCAATAGTAACTTTCAATGGGGCAGTGGATAAATACTTGAAAAGGAGAAATTTGCAAGGCTATGGGGAAAGAACAGGAGAGTGTGACTAATGGGATAGCTCTTTCAAAGAGCCGGCACAGGCAGGATGGGCTGAATGGCCTCCTCCTGTGATGTATGATCCTACGATTATTATGTGATACTGGGGGAGGGTTTGACTCTGGCCATATCACCCAGCAGGGTGTGAGAAATTGATTCAGGGCCTATCACCATTAGGGATGAGGGTTTGACGTCAGAGCCTATGTGAGGGGAAAACAATACAAGGTTTCCTGAGATCCAAGTTTTCCCCAGCCTGATGTGATATATCGGTGCTCAGTTCTCTATCTTTTATTTCCTACAGTCCACTGGAGCTCAGGTCCAGGTAGCCGGAGACCTGCTGCCGAACTCAACCGAGCGTGCAGTCACCATCTCTGGGACCCAGGATGCAATTATCCACTGCATCAGGCAGATCTGTGCAGTCATTCTGGAGGTAAGAGCGATTCTTTGAATTATGAGGTGCAACTCCGATTGGACACCGAGGGTCACCTGGGGCAGTCTTCAGGAAGGCGTGGAGCAGAGTAAATGTCTTGTTTGCAGAGGATGCCAAAATTAGTGGGATACAGTTCAAAGAGTTGAGTACCTGCCCTGGGAGTGTTTGATGAGACGGTGTCAAGGGAGCTTTCCTCTGTATCTAACCCGTGCTGTACCTGCCCTGGGAGTGTCTGATGGGACAGTATAGAGGGAGCTTTCCTCTGTATCTAACCTGTGCTGTACCTGCCCTGGGTGTGTTTGATGGGACAGTGTAGAGGGAGCTTTACTCTGTATCTAACCCGTGCTGTACCTGCCCTGGGAGTGTTTGATGGGACAGTGTGTAGAGAGCTTTCCTCTGTATCTAACCCATGCTGTACCTGCCCTGGGTGTGTTTGATGGGACAGTGTAGAGGGACCTTTACTCTGTATCTAACCCGTGCTGTACCTGCCCTGGGTGTGTTTGATGGGACAGTGTAGAGGGACCTTTACTCTGTATCTAACCCGTGCTGTACCTGCCCTGGGTGTGTTTGATGGGACAGTGTAGAGGGACCTTTACTCTGTATCTAACCTCTGCTGTACCTGCCCTGGGAATGTTTGATGGGATACTGGTTGCCTGAACTGGAAAGTGTTCCATTCCCCAACAGTAACATCCCTGAAATTGATGAGCTCAGGATTCATGCGATCAGTGGAGTGTGATGTGGTCACGGAGGCAGCAGGAAGGGGTTAGAGGAGGGGACAGATTTCAAGGTGAGAAGTCAAAGGGAACAAAATCTGCTCTCATTAGAGATTATAGGAATGAAATGACCTGGGTTCGGAAAAGAATGAAGGGAGTTAATGAGGTGAATCATGAGAGGAACTTTCTGGGAAACTGAGGTAGAAGTACAGAGGATAAGAAAGTAACAAGTAATTGTCATTTAAGGAGTAAATCCCTAGATATAGCTAGAGCTGGTGAAGGGCTGCGCCCCACAGTACAGGACAGCGCCAAGACTGTAAAGAGGCACGAGACTGACGCCAAGCTTGGCCTTTAAAAACCTGTAGATTGGAGGAGGAAAGGAAAGGGTGTAGCTCCACAGTTTTGAGGTGCTGGGAAAGAATGAGTTGGAGTTGGAGACTGTGCGATGGGAGTGCGGGTGGGATCCTGTGCTTTCACCTTGGGGAGAATGAGCGAAGAAAGTTCAGAACAGCGGGGGCTATGGTGTGAATAAAATAGAGACAGAGACAAGGAAGGTTGTGATGAAATGAGGTGGAAAAGGCGGCAACTGTGAAATGAGCTGCTTTGCATTCGGTGTGGAGCCTCGCCTCGCCAGATGTGAAAAGAGTACTCGAGCCTTGGTCTTTCTCCAGAGTTCCTCGCTACGGTAAAGAAAGTCTTTGGGACAAAAGCAGCTTTAGCAGCGGAGGAGCAGGAGCCTGAATCTCTGAGCTCTGCTTGTAAAAGATGTGACTGAAGCAGTTGAGTGTTGCAGGGCGCAAACCTCCCTCCCTTTTCAGTACAGGAAGCCGGTGGCCTGTCATGAGGCCTGAGGCCTGCTCCCCTCACTCTGCTGGAGCCCCATGGTACGGTGGCGCAGGTCACCGATTTCCCTCCCTTTCTGAGCCCAGTGCTGTGTTCCCTAGAGTGCTGTGGATGCTCAGTCATTGAGTATATTCAAGGCTGAGATCGATAGATTTTTGGACTCTAAGGGAATCAAGGGATATGGAGATCGGGCTGGAAAGTGGAGTTGAGGTAGAAGATCAGCCATGATCTTATTGAATGGCAGAGCAGGCTCGAGGGGCCCTATGGCCTACTCCTGCACCTATTTTGTATGTTATGGTACTAATGATTGTGTTTCTTGTCCTTTTGTAGTCTCCGCCCAAAGGCGCCACCATTCCCTACCGTCCCAGCCTTGGACCTGGACCTGTTGTGTTCTCCGGTGGGCAGGTAAGCACGAATGCCGCACAATTGGCACTGGGCCATTCGTCAACTCCCGGGCGCGGCCAGCAAGTGTTACCCGTTCCTTGTTCCATTATTAACGGGATGTGAGGTGTTCAGTGCAGTAACCTGTGGTTACCATTCTTAATGTATGAGCCGATTGGGGTCCACTCAAAGGGGCATTTGGTGGATCCCGCACTCCAGTCATACCTCCAGTGGACCCCTACTGCATCGGGAGCCCCCTTTGAGAAAACCCCCAGCGCTGCCAAGGACTGAGGAGGGTCTGATGTCATGAGGTAAATGGGTCAAAGATGCAGGCTACTGGGGCACCAAACTCAGCCAGGCCGGTGGGGGTGGGCAGGGGTATGGCTGTGGCACCTTGCTGATGCATGAGTGACGGCCACAATTTGGAGATCGGGTGCTGGCCGAAATGAGGCGGGATCTGGGCAGATGACGTTCCGTCTCTCGACCGGTCAATTCGCTCCTCGCCGAGGCTGACTGGAGTGACCGGTCGATTCGCACCTCGCCGAGGCTGACTGGAGTGACCGGTCGATTCGATTCGCTCCTCACCGCGGCTGACTGGAGTGACCATTCGATTCACTCCTCGCCGAGGCTGACTGGAATGACCGGTCGATTTGCACCTCGCCGAGGCTGACTGGAGTGACCATTCGATTCGCTCCTCGCCGAGGCTGACTGGAGTGACCAGTCGATTCGATTCGCTCCTCGCGAGGCTGACTGGAGTGACCGGTCGACTCGCTCCTCGCCGAGGCTGACTGGAGTGACGGTCAATTCGCTCCTCGCCGAGGCTGACTGGAGTGACCGGTTGGTTCGATTCGCTCCTCGCCGAGGCTGACTGGAGTGACCGGTCGATTCGATTCGCTCCTCGCTGAGGCTGACTGGAGTGACCGGTCGACCTGAGACTAGACAGAGAAGCTTCCATTTTTGATGGGGGTGGCACTTTTTTTCTTCGCACTTGTATGACAATCCTTTTCCACTACTTTGGTAGAGGTGTTAACCCTTTTAACTAACCGGGTTAACCCGTGGGTTAAAGCTCAGACTTGAATTTTCGATTATTAATCTGCACCATTGAGGAATCGAGTTCAGCCAGCGCAAAGGTCAAGTGGTGGCCCTGGATCCAACCCCAGTGTGCCCTTCAGAACCTCCCCCCCCCCCCCCCCCCCCCCCCCCCCTGCCAAGCTCAGTACCGAGTCTGCTGGCTTCCACCCATTCTCCCTTTAGTCTCCGAAGAATAAAAGTGCCACCAAATGCTCAGTGGCTGTGCATCTAGCCTCGGTTCATGGGTTCTCATCTCTGAGTCCCCTGCACACACTTCACACTGCTGTCAGACTGACGCCGGTGCTAGGAGGTGTACTGTACGGGGAGTGGGGCGGGGGGTGCTGTTTGAAATAAGCGCTTTAGTCAGCGGTCTGTGTATGATGCCACTTCACTCCTGTTGGGAGTCTTTTATTAATGTGTCCCTCCCTTGACTTTTGGCACATTTTCTATGAAAATAACCGGGAGCTGGAGAAGTAGAGCGATTAGAATGAGGGATTAATTCAGTTAAATGCTGACTCGCTAATGGGATTTGTGGCAGCTGCTGCTGCTGGTCTCGTGGAAGCTGTTTTTATTCCAGCTGAATGTTCTATCCTCTGTGTAAATATAAAGCTACCTGCCAGGTCCCTGTGCTTGTACTCTCCTGTGTTGTGTAGCGTTTGACAGTGCCCCGCCACTTTAATGCTCTCTGACGTGATCCCCCTCACACAACTGAGAAACTGGACAGACCCTCTCTGTAACTCTCTCCGATTCCTCACTTTAATGTGGAGCCCGTGGTTACATTCTCCTCCAGACTCTAATCCCTGTGGAAAACTTGCTGCAGATGAATCCGATTTCACTGTTACATAAAATTACATGGGATATACAGAACAGAAACAGGCCTTTGGCCTAACCAGTCCATGCTGGCGATTATGCTCCACTTGAGCCTCCTCCCATCCTTCCTCCTCTAACTCTATCAGCATAACCCTCTATTCCCTTCTCCCTCATATGCTTGTCTAGCCTCCCCTTAAATGCATCTATACGATTTGCCTGAACCACTCCCTGTGGTAGCGAGTTCCACATTCTCACCACTCTCTGGTAAAGAAGTTTCTGAATTCCCTATTTGATTTCTTGGTGACTATCTTATATTGATGGCCTCTAGTTTTGCTCTTCCCCACAAGTGGAAACATTCTCTGTATCTACTCTATCAAAACCTTTTATAATTTTAAAGACCTCTATTAGGTCACCCCTCAGCATTCTCTTTTCAAGAGAAACGAGACCCAGCCTGTTCATTCTTTCTTGATAGGTATAACCTCGCACTAATGTTGGTGAACTAGAGGAAAACCAATCCCCTCACTCCCCTATCAAACCCCGTCATTACAGCCTGCTACTGTATTAATCAGAGTGACCCCCAACTGCAGAGACTTTTTACACTGTTGTTAAAGAACTTGCATTTATACGGTGCTTTGAGGACCTCAGGATGTCCCAAAGCGCTTTACAGCCAATGAAGTACTTTAGAAGTGTAGTCACTGTTGTAATGTAGGAAACATGGCAGCCAATATGCGCACAGCAAGCTCCCACAGAAAGCAATGTAATATTGACTAGATAATCTGTTTTTCGTGATGTTGGTTGAGGGATAAATATTGGTCAGGACACCGGGGAGAAGTCCCATGCTCCTCTTTGAAATAGTACCATGGGATCTTTTACATCCGCAGACATGGCCTCGGTTTAACATCTCTTCTAAAAGACGGCACCTCCGACTGTGTAGCACTCCTTCAGCACTGCACTGGAGTGTCAGCCTGGATTTTGTGATCAAGTCTCTGGTGTGGGACTTGAACCCACGACCCTCTGACCCAAAGGCAAGAGTGCTGCCCACTGAGCCACAGCTGACAGGGGTTTTGAAGTCCTTTATTTGTCACATGACTGCCCTGGATCAGTTTTTCAGGTAAAGTTTTTAGGGAGTTGGTTGCTAGGGGTGATGCGAGACACAGGCCCCTTCATTCTGGCTGGAGACTGAGCCCCTCATGGCTGTTAGTGAGGCGTGTAATCAAACAGTGCCTTATTCTTCAAATTCTCTTTCAGGCCTACACCGTCCAGGGGCAGTTTGCAGTCCCTCATCCAGATGTAAGTGAAATTCAAATAGTTGTAGCTTGTCGTACACAAGACTATGTTTTGAAAAGTCAGTTGGGATTGGGAATCTGGCCAATTGTCCGCCCCCGGCCCAGGGGCATTCGGTCCAATCGTAAGGCCTCAAACTGCCCCCTTTGGCTGAAACCGGCTGCTCAGCACAGCCCTGGCCCTTTCCTGGACGGTGTATTTACCCACTGAGCCATTGTGGGCTGGGGGGTGGGGGTCGGGTAGGCTGCAGCGTGCTTTTTAATGAGACCCACCCTCCCCCTCCCCACCCCCCACAAGGCAATAACCTGGTGATGTGCAGGGGGCTTCTCCTGGCGGCAGGCAGGTCGTGTTCTTGACGATCGAGCTGGCGACTGCAGCCGCCAACTCGGTGCCACTTGGAAATCCAGCCTGCCGGCTGCTTAGCCAAGAGACTGGCTTCGTGCCCACTGGTGGGCTCACTTGCTCGTCTGTTCAGGGCAATGGTCGGAGTGGAGTTTGAGGATGCCCGTCTTGTTAGCTGATCTTAGCCGGGTGTCCTCTTCGCAGGAAGATCCGCTGCATTTCTTGCTCCTGAGCTTATCCAGTGCCTGCGTGGAGCTCGGGTGAGGACAGAATTGTGACCTCCCCCCTACGGTCGCATAGCCAGCCTGAGCTCACTGCCAATAGTCCGCTTGAGTCCTGCCATCCAGAATGAGTCGCCAAACTTGGGGGAGGTGGACACGGACACAGAGAAATTCACACAATACCCCCCATTGAGAAGCGAATCGCCCAGGACCCCACTGCCACTCGCAGCTCGTGTCGAATTAAACCCCTGCATTCTTTCCTGTGCAGCTGAGCTCTCGTCCCCGCATAGATCCCCGCATAGACACTTTGTCAAGAGTTTTCATGTTTGAATAAAGATTTCTATTGAAAATACAGAGCGGAGGGGGATGGGTGGTGCAGTGAGTTAGACACTGACTGCTTTTACACTGGGGCTGTTTTCATTCGGACTCTGGGAGACCGCTTTCTGTGAACCATGGGCAGTCTCCTAGAATCCGATTTAACAGCACCAGTAAAAAAAAAAAAAAAACTGCTTTGCCAGCCTTTCGGCTGCTGGGCCTGCGTTTGAATCCAGCCTGGGATGGGGGTCCCCACGGAGCGGCTGTGGGGGTCCGGGGGTCCCCACGGAGCGGCTGTGAGGGTCTCTCGCGAAGTGAGTTTGACAGTCTCAGCCCAGTGGCACACTTAATAAAACTGCCCTTAATTGGTAGAAGGCTCAGGGAGACCACGGGATGGCTGGTACGGTAGATGACAAAATAGCCACGGTGGAAGTCATCTGTGGCTGGGCCTGAGGCCTGTTATTGGGTAGAGTAGAGAGCAGTTAACAGTGGGAATGTCCGATTCCATCGCCCAGCAGTAACATCCCTGATCTCCATGAGCGCAAAGCAACGGTTTAAGATAACTGTTAGTTATTTCATCTAGTGACGGATGCAGGCAACATTACCAGCTTCTACTGGAGACTGCTGGATAGGACCGGTTTAGACCAGCAGACTGGTTTCAATTGGGACAGGTGCAGAGGTTGCAGGGTAGAGTTTCCCGATCTCCAAGAACCAACGCCGAAATTCCAGGCACACCAGGCCAAAACTGAGGCGCTCGTCCGCCTGATCCGATCCCCAGCCGCCACCAGCTGGAGCTACAGGGCGGACACAGTTTTCCCCTCCCCCCTCACTCTGCTGGGAGGTCACAGCTCTCCCCTGCCCTCTCGCCCTCCCTCTGCTGGGAGGTCACAGCTCTCCCCTCTCGCCCTCCTCACTCTGCTGGGAGGTCACAGCTCTCCCCTCTCGCCCTCCTCACTCTGCTGGGAGGTTACAGCTCTCCCCTGCCCTCTCGCCCCCCTCACTCTGCTAGGAGGTTACAGCTCTCCCCTCTCGCCCTCCTCACTCTGCTGGGAGGTTACAGCTCTCCCCTGCCCTCTCGCCCCCCTCACTCTGCTGGGAGGTTACAGCTCTCCCCTCTCGCCCTCCTCACTCTGCTGGGAGGTTACAGCTCTCCCCTGCCCTCTCGCCCTCCTCACTCTGCTGGGAGGTTACAGCTCTCCCCTGCCCTCTCGCCCCCCTCACTCTGCTGGGAGGTTACAGCTCTCCCCTGCCCTCTCGCCCCCCTCACTCTGCTGGGAGGTCACAGCTCTCCCCTCTCGCCCTCCTCACTCTGCTGGGAGGTCACGGCTCTCCACTCTCACCCTGCCCACTCTGCTGGGAGGGCGCCGTGCCAAGTCAAGGATGCAACCAGTTGGGAAGTTTGAGAATGTGACGGTCCCAAGCCGCGCGCACTGCCATGTTTATTTTTGATTGCTGAACCTTGGTTTTCCCATCCTGCTTTGCAGTTGTCCAAACTTCACCAGCTGGCTGCGCAGCATGCTTCCTTCAACACAGTGAACCAGTCCTCCTCCTCCTCGTTTGCTGGTACGTATTAAACATGGTTACAGAGAGTGAGGCAGTAACTGTCCTGTCAGTGCAGTGTATTAGACAGAGTGAGGCAGTAACTGTCCTGTCAGTGCAGTGTACAGGAAACTTTCGTTTATCCGGCATCGACGGGACCGGCGTGGTGCCGGTTTATCGAAAGTACCGGATAACGGAGAGTTATATCTACCGAGGCTATTTTTAACAAAGAGACTCCAGGCAGCGCGGGAGAATCAAATCCTGCTACTGCAGTGTTTCGGACTTCCGACAGCGCCAGGTGGCCGAGTAGTGGCACTTTTGAAAAGTACCCCTACTGACTAAATCGGCGTTCGCGGACTCGGACTCGGGATCGGCAACATTGCCGGTTATTTGAGAGGAGTTTTCGGAGCACTCGGCGTTCGCGGAGACTCGACTGCGGCTCGGCAACATTGCCGGTTATTTGAGAGGAGTTTTCGGAGGATGATTTTTGCCGGTTAAGCGAGAATTCCGGATATTTGGGTGCCGGATAAACGAAAGTTTCCTGTATTAGACAGTGAGACAGTAACTGTCCTGTCAGTGCAGTGTATTAAGAGGGACAGTAACTGTCCTGTCAGTGCAGTGTATTAGAGAGGGACAGTAACTGTCCTGTCCGTGCAGTGTATTAGACAGTGAGGCAGTAACTGTCCTGTCAGTGCAGTGTATTAGAGAGAGACAGTAACTGTCCTGTCAGTGCAGTGTATTAGAGAGAGAGAGGCAGTAACTGTCCTGTCAGTGCAGTGTATTAGACAGAGTGAGGCAGTAACTGTCCTGTCAGTGCAGTGTATTAGAGAGAGAGAGAGAGTGAGACAGTAACTGTCCTGTCAGTGCAGTGTATTAGAGAGAGAGAGAGAGAGAGAGAGAGAGAGAGACAGTAACTGTCCTGTCAGTGCAGTGTATTAGACAGAGTGAGGCAGTAACTGTCCTGTCAGTGCAGTGTATGAGACAGTGAGGCAGTAACTGTCCTGTCAGTGCAGTGTATTAGAGAGAGAGAGGGACAGTAACTGTCCTGTCAGTGCAGTGTATTAGAGAGAGAGAGGGGCAGTAACTGTCCTGTCAGTGCAGTGTATTAGAGAGGGACAGTAACTGTCCTGTCCGTGCAGTGTATTAGAGAGAGAGAGGGGCAGTAACTGTCCTGTCAGTGCAGTGTATTAGACAGAGTGAGGCAGTAACTGTCCTGTCAGTGCAGTGTATTAGAGAGAGAGAGAGAGTGAGACAGTAACTGTCCTGTCAGTGCAGTGTATTAGAGAGAGAGAGAGAGAGAGAGTGAGACAGTAACTGTCCTGTCAGTGCAGTGTATTAGAGAGAGTGAGGCAGTAACTGTCCTGTCAGTGCAGTGTATTAGAGAGAGAGAGAGAGTGAGACAGTAACTGTCCTGTCAGTGCAGTGTATTAGACAGTGAGGCAGTAACTGTCCTGTCAGTGCAGTGTATTAGACAGTGAGGCAGTAACTGTCCTGTCAGTGCAGTGTATTAGACAGTGAGGCAGTAACTGTCCTGTCAGTGCAGTGTATTAGAGAGGGGCAGTAACTGTCCTGTCAGTGCAGTGTATTAGACAGTGAGGCAGTAACTGTCCTGTCAGTGCAGTGTATTAGAGAGAGAGAGACAGTAACTGTCCTGTCAGTGCAGTGTATTAGAGAGAGAGAGAGAGAGTGAGACAGTAACTGTCCTGTCAGTGCAGTGTATTAGAGAGGGGCAGTAACTGTCCTGTCAGTCTAGTGATGACTTGACATTTGGCAGACACAAGCCAGCTAAGCAAGTCATTGTAAAGCGATATAAATCATCGTTAAAACTTTGTTTAATTAGGCTGACTGACTATCTGGTTGGGGTGGAATCGAGGATTGTAAAGGATTAAGTGCAAACCAATGATTGAAGCTGTGTGGAATAAGCGGGTTCCTGTGCTGCAGAGACCTTTTTAAAGGAAGGCTCTTGGTCAATAATGTGGATGTTAAGTCTGCTGGGTTCTGGTGTTTTGCTTGATTTACCTATAGGGCTGGAGAGAAGCTTGGTTGAACTTTTCCTCGGGCCATTAAAAGGATTTGCGTACCATCCATGACGCTGATTTGAAGCTGGACTATGTCCTTCTCTGAACAGTCTGTGCCTGGTCATGTTCCTCTGTCTCTCCCTGCCCCTAACTGTCAGTATTCACTCTCTGTCCCTGGCTCTGTTTCTCTGTGTCTGGCTGCGTCCCTCTGTCCTGTTTCTGTCCCTGGCTCTCTTGTGTCTTGCTCTGTGTGTCTCTCTCTCTGGCTGCATCTTTCTCTGTCCCTGGCGCTAACCTGTTGCTTCTTTCCTGCAGGATTGGACAGCAGTGGTCAGACTACGTCTCAGGAGCTCCTGATTCCGAATGATGTAAGTAGAATTGGGGTGAGCTGGGCCTGACCTGTGTTAGCGAGCACTGGGCTGTAATATGGATGGTGAACCGACACACAACGTGATCCTTTCGCACTCCATTTCGAGTTGGTGCTCACGGTGTAAGCTTGTGCAGCCTGTGATTGTCGGACTAGTGTTCCCTTGGCTACGTTCTGGGTCTAGCCAAGTCTGATCTGGTAACTTGATTGCCAAGCTATATAAGTAAGCTGCTTCTTAAAATTCATATCATTAAGTTGGTGATGGCATTGAACTGGTAGGGCAGGCAATGGCTATAAGGAGACCAATGGGTTTGCAGGAATCTTGACAATGGGGATGACTAGACAGATTTGAATGTCAGTAAATGCCGGGTGACGCACGCTGGAACAGTGAAAGGGTTCACCATGACGTCGTGGAGAGAAGGGGCCCCAGCGGTCCTCTGGTTATACGTCGCTAACGTACCCAGTTACAACCCTCTGAAGGAAGGGTGGAGTTAATGAAGGACGGGGAAAGAGCTGAGCAGGGGCTGATGTAAAAAGGTGGACTGGGATTAATGACGCTGCACAGATCACAGGCATGAAAACAGGAGGAGAACTGTGTTAAGCGGAGCCCATACCCAAAACAGCCAGTCAACAATCCGGGTCAAGAGGAGAAGACTTGAGTCTTCGTTCAATGAAAGTGGCTTGTTTCGCTGTGATTTATGCTCCCGTGGTGGGTTTTTTTTTGCTTCCCCATTTATTTCCCCCAACTCCGTTTTCTCCCCTCCACTCCTGAAAGTGCCACACCCTCGCTGGGGCACGGGTTCCGCCGGGCGCCGCACCCTCTCCAAAATGGCCATTCCTCGTGTGTGAGCCTGGACAGAGTATTGCTAGGGTATTCAACCATGTAATCATTGCAGACGAGCCCGATCCTGTGCTCACTCTGGCACTGTCCAGCAGAGGTCACTAAGCTCAATCCTGTATGCTGTGCCCTTCTGGGCAAATAAAACTGGAGAGGCTAAAAAAGCTTGCTGCAGATGCCGCCCCCCACAGAGCCGGCACCTGTTTAAAGTGAGGCGAGGCGGGGCGGCAGTGACGTCTCTCCATCTGTTAGTGGCGGATCAGTGACGCTGTGAAGCTTTGATCAGTAACTCGCCCTCCATGAGCCTGTGCTCACTTAATCTTGGCGATCGGCTAGCATGAGTCAGGCAGCACTTGGTTGTCTTCACTGATCGAGGGAATGTTGCCCGTGGCGGCACAGGATCCTGTCCCGTCCCCATCCCAAGCATTGAGGTCAACTTGCTCCATCAAGGCAGGCAAGTTAGTGATAGCTGACCCTGGGAGGGTGACCTCTGATCTCAAATGACCCTGCTGGGATGTCAGGTGGGGTGGGGGGCAACCTTGCTCCAGTGCTATTCAAACCATTCTACAGTGGCACCTCGGGTCCCATTGTTAAAGATTTCAGGAAATACTGCCTCTTCCTCCCTCCAACAGACGAGTGCTACAAGGAACTTCTAGATTCTAGAATGGTCCCCGCAGATTGAAAGATAGCAAATGTAACCCTGCTATTTAAGAAAGGAGGGAGCGAGAAAACGGGGAACTATAGACCAGTTAGCCTGACATCAGTAGTAGGGAAAATGCTAGAATCTATTAGGGCCGTGGTAACGGCACTTGAATCATAATATGATTGGGCAGAGTCAACACTGATTTATGAAAGGGAAATTGTGTTTGACAAATCTTAGTTTTTTGAGGTTGTAACTGGCAGGGTAGTGGGAACCAGTGGATGTGGTGTATTTGGATTTTCAAAAGGCATTCGATAAGGTGCCACACAAGAGGTTATTACACAATTGGGGCTCATGGGATTGGGGTAATATATTAGCATGGATTGAGGATTGGTTAAAGGACAGAAGAAAGAGTATTAATGGCTTGGATGAGGGGACCGAGTGTAATGTATCCAAGTTTGCTGATACAAAGCTAGGTAGAAAGTAAGTTTGTGAGGAGGCTGCAAAGGGATATAGACAGGTTAAATGAGTGGGCAAGAACATGGCAGGTGGAATATAATGTGGAGAAATGTGAAGTTAGCCACTTGGTAGGAAAAATAGATAAGCAGAATATTTTTTAAATGCTGAGATTGGGAAATGTCTGTACCTCACACTGTTTACATATATTGTGAAGTATAATCGCTATATGAACAGACTACTTTGCACTATAACCAGGGCGACTACGTCATAGAATAAATGGAGGGACTGTCTGTCCAGAGTGACAGTGCCTCACTATATCTGGAGTGTGCACTGTTAGCTGTCGCGATGCCCTGTTTGGACTGACGGTGTTTGTGATGGGGTCTGTGCCGTGTCCCTGTGAATCAGTGCGAGGCTGGTGCTGCCATCCTCTGATCTGTTGCTCCCGTCCCGCTGAAGGACAGTTCTCTGCTGCACCGGGCAGGAATCGAGCAGCAATTCCCGGCATGTGGTGAATGCGAGGCAGGGTCACAGCCCCTGCAAGGACCGTGCCTATAAATAGTCAGTCAGCAGTGCCACACAATGCTCTCTTCAAATCCCGGCAGTGTCAGGTGACAAAGGCAGAAAGGAATGCCGTCCAGACAACACACGCCATCCGCCTTTTGAAATTCAGAACAAGAATGAAGAGCTATCTGTTTCAGGACAGGGCTGGAGAGACTCTAACTGCTGTAGGTCAGAGTGCTGCTGTGTGAGGCAGGCTGGCTTCGACATCCCATAGGGTGTACTGCACACTCTAGGAATCTGTAGTTTCGAAACTACATTGGGGACTTTCACACCAATATGAAAGACAGACTTGCATTTCTATAGCGCCTTGTACAACCGTGGGACGTCCCAAAGCACTTTACAGCCAGTTAAGTACTTTTGAAGTGTAGTTACTGTTGTAATGTAGGAAATGTGGCAGCCAATATGCCAACAGCAAGGTCCCACAAATAGTAATGTGATAATGACCAGATAATCTGTTTTATTGATGTTGGTTGAGGGATAAATAAAAGAGATGATGGATGCATTGATTTTGATGTTCCGAAATTCCCTAGATTCTGGAATGGTCTGAGTGGATTGATAGGTAGCAAACATAACCCCGCTATTCAAGAAAGGAGGGAGAGGAGAAACGGGGAACTATAGGCCAGTTAGTCTGATATCAGTAGTAGGGAAAATGCTAGAATCTGTTTTTAGGGACATGGTAACAGGGTACTTAAATCATATGATTGGGCAGAGTCAACACTGATTTATGAAAGGGAAATTGTGTTTGACAAATCTTAGTTTTTTGAGGGTGTAACTAGCAGGGTAGATAAGGGGGAACCAGTGGATGTACTGTATTTGGATTTTCAAAAGGTATTCGATAAGGTGCCGTACAAGAGGCTGTTGCACAAGATAAGAGCTCATGGGGTTGGGGGTAGTATATTAGCATGGATAGAGGATTGGGTAAAGAACAAAACAGTAGGAATAAACGGGTCCTTTTCAGGATGGCAGGTGTGAGGTATCGCAAGGATCAGTGTTTGGATTTCAGCTATTTATAATCTATATCAATGACTTAGATGAGGAACCGATTATTCAAGTTTGCTGACAATACAAAGCTAGGTGGGAAAGTAAGCTATGAGCAAAGAGATATAGACAGGTTAAGTGAGCGGGCAAGAAGGTGGCAGATGGAGTATAATGTGGGGGAAATGTGAAATTATCCACTTTGGTAGGAAGAATAGAAGAGTAGAATATTTTTTAAAAGGTGGGAAACTAGTAAATGTTATGCAGAGGGATTTGGGTGTCCTTGTACATGAAGCACAAAGTTAACATGCAGGTGCAGCAAGCAATTAGGAAGGCAAATGGTATGTTTGGCTTTATTGCAAGGGAATTGGAGTATAAGAGTAAGGAAGTCTTGCTGCAATTATATAGGGCCTTGGTGAGGAGAAATTTCTTAAGGGTTGTGAATCTTTGGAATTCTCTACCCCAGAGGTCTGTGGATACTCAGTTGTTGAGTATATTCAAGACCGAGATCGATAGTTTTTTGGACACTAAAGGAATTGAGGAATATGGGGATCGGGCGGGAAAGTGGAGTTGAGGTAGATCATCAGCCATGATCTTATTGAGTGGCGGGGCAGGCTCGAGGGGCCATGTGGCCTCCTCCTGCTCCTATTTATGTTTTACTGTAATCACCAACCCCAGTCCCTTCTGATCTTCTGACTCAGGCGAGTGTGCTACACTGAGCCACGGCTGACAGCTGTGGGGCAGTGGGAGTTGAGGTGTTGTAAATCTGGATGCAGGGTGGTCTCCGTGAACCGGGCTCTCCCATTCCTCGTACATTAACTCTCCCTACTTCCAACAATCCAGTGTTTTTGCCTTGTTTGGCAGATTATTCAGTCAAAGTGCCAATGTTTGCTGCCAGTCTTACTCTCTCCAGGCTCCCTCAGCAGAGCTAGTCTCGCTGGTGTGTCTGGACCTCTGCTCCCTGTGGGATAATCCCCCAGCGGGGTTTCAATGCTGTTCCTTCTCTTTCTCGCTGTCCAATGAGTGAAGCTAGGGACTGTTGTAACATCCATAAGACCAAGTGAATGGTCCTGTTGAAAGGACACAGTCTATCCCGTCTTGAGTTCGTAGCTGCAGACATCCCAAGTCTCCACATTCACAGGTGAGGTTCTGCGGTGTCGCCTGAGGATTGCGATTTGATGCCAAAGCACAGCCTCGCATGGAAAATGTATGTGCTACTGTCAAACTCACTGAGGTGTGGGAGACCTGGTCAAAGTAGCAGAGAGACCAGGCTCTGTCAATTCCCAGACTTACTTTGCTCTAAGCTCCTGTGTGAAATATATCTGGGGCAGTCCCAGCCCAGATCCTGGAGGGTGTGGGCCTGCAGCATAATTCCACCTTCAACTTGGGCACCAATTGTCAACAGGAATGGGAAAATGTCTGGGTACAATATGGGGCTCTCTTGAGGTTGAGTCTGAGATATATTCTGGGCCAGTGTGGATAGAGCTTTACTCCGTATCTACCCCGTGCTGTACCTGCCCTGGGACTGTTTGATGGGACAGTGCAGAGGGAGCTTTACTCTGTATCTAACCCATGCTGTACCTGACCTGGAGTGTTTGATGGGACAGTGTAGAGGGAGCTTTACTCTGTATCTAACCCATGCTGTACCTGCCCTGGGAGTGTTTGATGGGACAGTGTAGAGGGAGCTTTACTCTGTATCTAACCCATGCTGTACCTGCCCTGGGAGTGTTTGATGGGACAGTGCAGAGGGAGCTTTACTCTGTATCTAACCCGTGCTGTATCTGCCCTGGGAGAGTTTGATGGGACAGTGTCGAGGGAGCTTTACTCTGTATCTAACCCGTGCTGTACCTGCCCTGAGAGAGTTTGATGGGACAGTGTAGAGGGAGCTTTACTCTGTATCTAACCCGTGCTGTACCTGCCCTGGGAGTGTTTGATGGGACAGTGTAGAGGGAGCTTTACTCTGTATCTAACCCGTGCTGTACCTGATGGCTTCCTGTGTTGTGTAAATGTAAGTTTGTGTTGATGCTGACACTGGGTGCCTGAACTCTCCAGCACCTCGATGGGCACAGAAACTACTCATGATTTTCTCTCTTTTTTAAAATAAAAAGGATACAGGAAGGGGAGCCATTAATTGGCCAGTCCTGGACTGCTCAGTGTTTTACTAACCCGTGTTTGTTTTTTTCCCCAACAGTTAATAGGCTGCATCATCGGGAGGCAGGGCAGCAAAATTAACGAAATCCGGCAGATGTCAGGGGCCCAAATCAAGATCGACAATCAGGTCGACGGATCGACTGAGCGACTCGTTACAATCACAGGGGGTCCCCTGAACATCAACTTGGCCCAGTACCTCATAAACGCATGGTAAGGAAACCTGGCAGCCTACCCCAGCATGGTACTGGAAGAGGCTGAGCACCATAGCAGGTAGAGGGACTGGCCTTCTGCTGGCAGTAGGCACAGGTTTGGTGCTGGGTTACGGTGGGCTGTTTGAGGAGTGAAGGGCACAGTGGGTCAAACCAAGCCAACTTGGTTAAGCACCCAATAAGTCAACAGAGTTAGGCAGAGGGGGGGCCGTTCGGAGCATTTCATTTCTTTCAACATGTGTCCTGCCCTCTTGTAATCTGGCCCTCTCTTGTAATCTGAGGTCAAGCAGGACCTACAACCTCGGGCATCCAGTTCCCAGGGCAGTGTCAATTCCATTCTACACTCTCGCACCAGGAGGCACAGGAGAGGGAGCTTGAAGTTGGGTCACCCGCCAATGTTCTCTCTTTCCCATTGAAAGCACTGGCCTCTGCTCACTGTCTTCTCACAGCGATCGGGGCTGGCTGCTTTCTTATTTTCTCCCCCCCTCTTTTGCTGGGGTTCAACAGGCTCTGCCCGCCCTCTAGTAACCCAACTAAGTGGCCATTCTTCATACATGAGCCTAGACGGCAAGTGCCAAAAGGGCTATTTGACCATGAGGTGCATTGTGGCTCAGCCTTGCCTGTCTTGACTCAAGTGTTCACACATGCAGCTGTTTGTGTGTGGAGGGGGGGGTGATCACTGGGGAGTGAATAGGAGTGGGAACCCTGGCTAAATTTCCCCCCCCCCCCCCCCCCCCCCCCAAATTAGTGCTGGAGTAGTTCCCCATTGCCTTCGTGGCTGAGATCAGCTTGTTCAGCTCAGACCAGGGACTGAACCAGAGACTTTCCTGATCAGTGTGGCTCGGGTCCACTTACTAACTTAGTGTTGGTGAAGGTGTTGGTGTTCATGGCAAGTTTACAGGTACTGGACATTCAGGGTCTCTGTCTTCGGTCCCCACTGTGCTCATCTGTTCACCCAACAATTAATCACCAAACTTTATAAGTAGAGCATTTTTTTGACATTTGAGTACAGTCATCGTTGCTGCAACTTCTTGGTTATCCTCTTCCCCCACAACCACGCACCACCCCTTGACCAAGATGGTAGTCGGGCAACATGCCCTGCCTCTCTTGAGCCATGTGCTAGGAGACCTGGGGCAGGGGTCACCTGAGGCACAGTCAAGGCCTTCAGCACAGTAAAAGATCCACTGTGGGTGCAAACTTCACTTCTGGCCCGGGGTGCTGGCTGCCTCCGGCCCGGGGTGCCGGGTGCTGGCTGCCTCCGGCCCGGGGTGCCGGGTGCTGGCTGCCTCCGGCCCGGGGTGCCGGGTGCTGGCTGCCTCCGGCCCGGGGTGCCGGGTGCTGGCTGCCTCCGGCCCGGGGTGCCGCGTGCTGGCTGCCTCCGGCCCGGGGTGCCGCCGAACCAGCCCTCCGCATGACGCCTGTCACTTGGTGTTTATCATTGAGAAGTCCAGGTAAAGTGGCCAAGGCCCATACCACAGGGTGCCAGCAAGGTTGAAAACGGTTGGACCCAAGACAAGTTAAATCAAGAAATCTGGTCTTCAAAGGGCCTGGAGATTGCAAAGCCCAAGGGGAGTGAGGAGTTCCACAGTTGCGATAGGAAGGAATGAGTCAAGAGTAGATCGGTCTTTATTTCGAGGACATGGGAAGTATTCAGAAGAGTAATAACCAAATGAGGAGGGATAAAGTAGACCAGAATGGTTGAGATAGACATAGCGAGAGAGAGACAAGGATCTTTGGTCTTGACGTAGCCTCCAAACCAGTAGATCCCACCAGTGTATGGGTGGTCTAGGAGATAACCTTATCATAAGTTCGACAGCTCTCTAAACGCACCGGCACATTCTGTGCTCTGGGGAGAGCAATGATATTTGCTCAATGGAACCGGTTTCTCCAGCGAGCAGCTTCCTCAGCGGAGCTTTGAACAGGTGTCTGCACCCGTCCAGTGGTCGGAGACAGGACCCCAGTCTGAACCTGGCGGAGTCTGGCTCCAGTCTGTGTATCCTTTGTAGCATGGGGATTATAGGTGGTTGAAGGTCGTCAAGCTGGGAAGGTCTCCTTGCATGTATTTAGTGCCTTGTGTGTGTTTTTAATTCAATACGGAAGTATTGAACCGGAGGCATAATGTATCCTTTACATTTGTTTTAATATCATCCTTCACCGCTCCTCCTTAACTCAATCTTCTTCAATTCCTCTCACCTAATATAACCCTGACCTCTCTCCACCTCTCTTTCTTTACAGTTTAGAGATGGCTAAAACCACCTCCCAGAATGCTTCCATCACGACCCCAGTTGACCTCAACATGACCTTCTCTCAGCCTGCCAACCCTGCCTCTTCCCCACTGGCATCGATGAGCTCCGCCCTCCCATCCTCTCTGCTGAATGCCCCCTATGCCATTCCCATCTCCAGCCTCCTTGGCATGAAAAGCGTTCCCTTCCTGGCACTGTCTGCGGCCAACTCGGGGCCTTCTGGGAGCCTATCAGCTTACACGGCCAAAATCTCCTCATCCAATGGGGTTAAGAAGTCTGAGCGACAGAAGTTCTCACCGTATTGAAAGGATGGTGCAGCTGCCCAGACCCTGTGTAGAACTAGTGAGGTAACGAGTGACGGGAAGGAGTCATTGGGAGTTTCATTCAGATTTGTGAATTTTGTTGTTTAGGAGGTCTGTTTTCATACAAGTCTGTACCTGCAGATTGACCCCCTCCCCTTAGAGTGGCTGATACCCTTTACCTGATTCCCTCAGCATTCAAAAAAGAAAATCAACATTCTAAAAGCTTGGCGCCATTTTGACAATTTAAATTTCCCATTGGTTAACCGTGATTGAAACGGGTGGCTCCCCCTAGTGGCTCAGTGGGTGAGTGCATCGCCCGTTGTCTAACTGAGCCACACGGGCCAAGAAGGCCTCGAGTTCGATCTCAAGTCAGGGTGGCAATTGGTCTCTGCCCCTGGGCTAAGGAGTGAGAGGCTAGGGGGGAAATTAGCCTGGGTTCCCACTCCTGATTGGCATCAGTGACCCCTGCTGGAAAGAGGGAGGCCAGTGAGTATCGGCAGGCTAATCGACTATGATGAGGTGGGCTGGGGGCGGGGGTGGGTGGCGGGTATCAAAGCCACGCCTGGCCTACACCGCCACCCCCCCTCCACACATTCGATTAGTCTGCTGATACTCACTGTCTGGGCTCCACGTATGAATATTAGGCACAGGACCAGGTTCTGTGGGGCCATCCGCTCCTGTGGAACTTGATCCCAGCTTGAGTCACTGCCTTTGAGAAAGAAAGGAAGAGAAGTGGAAAATGAACGTTGATTTTTTTTTTTTAAAAGACAATTTGGAAGCGGGGGAGGATTTGTGTTTGCTGATGCCGGCTCGCTGTGCATTCTGGGAATCAGGGAAGCCATGTTGGAAGTCACTGGGCATTAGGGGGCTTGGCACATTCCGTTAATCTAACTACTTCCTACGTGCTGTACTTCTCCGGATTAATCAAATGTTTAAGGATTTTAGTTATTATACCTGATAACGTCAGGGAATATTTCAACATTGAATAATTACAGTGGAAAAAAAAACCTGTTTAATGTTTGATTTTTTTTGTTTTCTCTCCAATAAGAATTCACAAGCATCAAATGACCACACCAAGCTCATGTAGCATGGTAAGGGTACCTGCAGTGGACACGTGTGGTCCAATCTCAAGAAGTCACTTAACATTTAGATTTTGAGTGTTTGTCCCCTGCCAGCCCCCTTACAATTAATATCTGGCTCTAAGGCCCAGGCTGAAAATCGAACACCGTCAACAGACTATGCAAAAATTAAACGTGTATTTTTGTTTTAAAAAAAAATTCAAATCTACTGAAATTTTGAACGACTGATTTGACTTCTGCAGCTGTGTCATGGAGGCTGATTTTTTTTTTTTAAAGAGTTTGCTCACGTTGGAACTGGAAACCTTTTCTCATTTGTTTAAAAAGAGAGAATCCCTTTTTCCAGAAGTTCCGTTGTGGCTCCCATTTTCCCAATCCTGGACGGAGCACAGCAGGACAGGCCTGAAGAAAGGAACAGACATTTTTTTCCTCACGAGCTACAGCTGTAACTGGAATGCAGCACATCTCTCTCTCTCACACACAGACACACACACACACACACACACACACCATCTCGACTCAACACCGACCGTTCCTGCACTGGACATTCCACCCCCTTACACAAAGCTTTTTGACACGAGGCCGTTTAGTAAATGCCACCTTCACCAGGCAGGGGAAGAAGTTAAGTGTTTTTCTTTGGATCCCAGTCTGCTGTTTGTGCGGCGCCCCAAGTGACATAGATTTGGGCACTCGTAGCCCAGCTCCTACTGGGAGCGGGTACAACATTAAACTGATTCGGTGCAAATTGGCAATCGCTATCGCAGGCTCCAAGAGGGTTAGTGTGGGAGATGGATAAAATGTCACACTGGTTCTGTAAGGGACGCGCTTCTGATGTTGGTGTGGAGGTGTATTATGGGACAGTGTAGAGGGAGCTTTACTCTGTATCTAACCCGTGCTGTACCTGCCCTGGGAGTGTTTGATGGGACAGTGTAGAGGGAGCTTTACTCTGTATCTAACCCGTGCTGTACCTGCCCTGGGAGTGTTTGCTGTTGACAGATATCCCTCGCCTTGACTGGCAGAAAATTCTTCCCAATCCAAACTAAAAGGTAAAACGCAGGGAACATTGATCTTTGACGCCTTTAGAATTTGTGTTCTCAGAATTCTAGCTATAGCGTAACAAAGAAAAGTGTCCTCATTGGTGGGAGGGGCGGCAGGCCTCGTGGAAACCATTGGGAAAGCCTGCGACTCCTGTTTAAAGGCGAGGCACCGTGGTCTATGTGACGACATTCGCATCTCCAACATATTCATGTCACAGAGATGGTGTTTAGTTGCTTGCACGTGATGAGGCCGGGAGAGCAGCCAGCTCGTTGGGCCCCTCGACTGAGGAAAGCTTTGTGTAAAGGTACAGGCAGAGTCTCTGTGTGAACGCACAGGGTTCTGGGCTAACAGCCATGTCTAATATTACAGACCCAGTTCTTTGTTCCCTTTTCCCGCCTCTGTCCTCATCCTCTTGTGTTGGTGATGTTCAGATTCACTTTCCATTTTCCTTTGCAGTTGTTTCTTTTATATTTCCTGTTATGTTTCGTTAAATAAAAGTTTTTTATGCGACACAAATTCCTTTTATAAAATATTAATAAAAGTTTTTTGGCACATTACAGGAGTTCTCTGTGTGGCCCTTTTTTTGGTCTAATTTTTGAGGTTCCTTTTTAGATCAAATGGGAGAAAAGATCCACCCAGTTCATGGGGTGTTGCTGAATCCTGAACAATGCATAACAAGCTGGGCGGGGGAAAGAGAGGGGGGTGGGGGGCTGCATGAGTAGCTTAGAGCACTGCCCAGTGCGTGAGCCAGATCAAGCGAGAAGGCCACAAACTTAATTTGCAGATCTCCATAAATGGCCTCGGCTCGGCATCTGAAGGCTAGTAGGAGGGGGGAGACTCTGCCAGAGCTCCCACTTTTGATTGTTGATCCAGTGACTCCTGCTGAAAGCGCGTGCGTGTGTGTGTGTGTGTGTTCGAGCTTGGCTGTGGTTCCTCCCACAGTCGAATATCCTGCCAACACCAGGATATTTGCCTGTCGGAGCCATACATGGTCAATGGCCAGGTAAAACTCTACCCCAGCACCTTCATAAAAGGGGGTGGGGGGGTGGAAGAGGGAGGGTATAACCTGGTTTCACTATGCATAACACTGCTGATGTTGGAAAGGTTGAGTTGTGCAGAGACTGAGTTAAAATCAATCTGACCTGCCCTGTATTAATTAAATGTTTTCAGACAGTGTGGAAACCAGTTTCTGCCCAAATAAACATCAGATGCGAGATTCAGACTGCCAGGAAATGTTAAAAAAAAACAACCCTCATTGCTGCTCAAAGTGCAATTTTCCACAGAAACTGGAGGGGGAATCTAACCTCAACTGGGAGTGAGGCCGATAAGTGCCTTTAGTTTGGGCCTCGTCAATTCGGGCCTCGCAAATGGTCTGCAAAGACCTTTAAATATATTCTAAGTTTGGCAAAAAAAAGTCTGCTTGTGGAAAGGTGGTGATTAGAGGGTGAAGGTCAAGTCCCCTATTGCTGCTTCTGGCACTGGCTCTACTCCCATTCGTGCTCAGGGCCAGTCGGTCCCAAGACTGCTGAGGCAAAAACAGCTCTGGGGCCCTCCAATTCTGGGGGGGGGGGGGGGTTTACTCCCACAATCTCCTGTTGTATTTTCAACTGGAGCTGGGCAGAATCCCCAGAGAAATTGTTGAAAAGCAGGAGAATCTCCCTCCGAATTTCAGGGCTTTGCCTCATATCTTAGCCTGCTCAAAGCCACCTCAAACCAGCCGAGCCGGTCCGGGAGGCCCGCCGGCACAAAGGGAATCGGTCTGGATGGGCAAAATGGCTGACAACCAACCTGCCCCCCTCCCCCTAGTAGTGGCTGCCCTCTGGTATCTTGCCCAACTCGTCACTCTCCATCCGCGAGCCTAGACGGCGAGTGCTGCTATTTGACCACGGAGGGCATCCTATCCTGTGCACGCAATGGACCGTGATCTGGTGTAGGACCCCAGGCTGATTTCTCCTAAGTCAGGGACGTCGAGGTCAATTGTGCACCGTGACTGAGATCCGCTCACTCAGCACAGACTGGGAACGATACCTGGGACCCAGGGGACAGAGCGCCTCGGGTGCAAGGCAGCCTGTTCCCTTCTGTCTGAGGCTAGCCCCTCACTGTGTGGTCGTCGTGTTCTTCCCTCCCCGGTCCCTGGAACAGTGAGGGGTGCTGTGCTTAAGACTCATTTCTGCATCTAGATACTTAAAAGGAAATTGTGTAATAGAGTTGGTACTCCAGTAGGGAGCTGGGCTCAATAATTCACCATTACACTGAGTTATGAGGCAGTCATTGTCACAAGTGGATTCATATTTCATAGTTCCAGCAATTTATACTTTAAACTATAATTATATTCAGTGGCAGTAGGAAAAGACGAGCCCCTTTGTGACTTCATTAGCAAAATGCGCGAGCCCCGGTGCTGGGCCGTACGCGCCACATATGTTCCCCGCTCCATGCTCATTTATAGCTGGCCTCATCTAAAGGCAGCAGTAACAGTGCTATGGTTGGCCTCAGCATCCCTAGGCTGGGGGAGATATGGGGGGACAATGTAGCTGCCTTGGTCCTGAATACTGATGCTGAAGAAGAATTTGCATTTATATAGTGCCTTTCCTAACCTCAGGACATCCCAAATCTCTCTACAGCCAATGAAGTACTTTTTAAGTGTAGTCACTGTTGTAATGTGGGAAACACGGCAGCCAGTTTACACACAGCAAGCTCCCACAAACAATGTGATAATGACAAGATAATCTGTTTCTGATGTTGGTTGAGGGATAAATATTGGCCAGGACCCAACAACTTGCATTTATATAGCGCCTTTAACGTAGTGAAACGTCCTAAGGTGCTTCACGAGTGATTATCAAACAAAATTTGACACCGAGCCACATGAGTATTCGGACAGGTGACCAAAAGCTTGGTTAAAAAAGTAATTTTTAAGGAGGAGAAGCGGCGAGGTTGAGGGAGGGAATTCCAGAGCTTAGTGCCAAGACGGCTGAAGGCATAGCCGCCAATGGTGGAGCGAAGAAAATCGGGGATGCGCAAGAGGCCAGAATTTGAGAAGCGGCAGGTGTAGGGCTGGAGGAGGTTACAGAGACGGGAGGGGCGAGGCCATGGAGGGATTTGAAAACAAGGATGACAATTTTAAAATTGAGTCGTTGCCAGATCCAGGAGCCAATGTAGGTGAGTGAGCACAGGGGTGATGGGCAAACGGGACTTGGTGCAAGTTAGGATACGGGCAGCAGCGTTTTGGATGAGCTCAAGTTTACTCAGGGTGCAAGGTGGATGGCCAACAAAGAGAGCATTGGAATAGCCGCGTCGAGGTAACAATGGCCTGGATGAGGGTTTCAGCAGCAGATGAGCTGAGGTGAGGCGGAGATGGACGATGTTATGGAGGTGGAAGTAGGTGGTCCTGGTGATTGAAAGGATATGGCGTCGGCAGCTTGGCACAGGACAGCACAATTGCAAACAGTCTGGTTCAGTCTCAGACGGTGGCGAGGGAGAGGGATGGAGTCAGTGGTGGGGACTGAAGATAATGGCTTTGATCTTCCCAATATTGGAGGAAATTTCTGCTTATGCAATACTGGACGTCGGACAAGCAACGTGACAAATCTGAGACAGTGGAAAGGCCGAGAGGTGGTGGTGGTGATGTAGAGCTCTGTGTTGTCAGCATACGTGTGGCACCTGACTGTATTTTCAGATGATGTCACCAAGGGGAGCATAGAGATGAAAAATAGGAGAGGGCCAAGGATAGATCCTTGGAGGATGCCAGAGGTAATGGTGTGGGAGCGGGAAGAGAAGCTATTGCAGGTGATTCTCTGGCTATGACTGAATAGATAGGGGAGAACTCCTCTGCTCTTCTTCGATAGTGCCTTTGAATAGTGCTGTGGGATCTTTTACATCCACCTGACAGGGTGGGTGGGGCCTCTGTTTCATCTGAAAGAGGGCACCTCCGCCAGTGCAGCATTTCCTCATGACTGGCACTGGAGTGTCAGCCTCGATTATGTGCTTAGGTCGCTGGAGCTGGGCTTGAATCCACGACCTTCTGACTCTGAGGCGAGCGTGCTACCCACTGCTGGAAAGCGCACAGACGTTGGGTGAGGGCCGGGCTGTGTCCTACCTCCGCAGTCAAACAGCCTGCTCACTCTCTGAGCTTGCACCTGGAGAGTTGGGTGAGGGTACTGGAGGGCATCTGAGGAATTGCATCCCAGCTTTGGGGTTGGGTGTGGGGGGGGGGGGGGGGGTAGGAAGGTAAATGAAACGGAGGAAGGCCATTTTGGGTTACTGGGTGCAGCTCCTGTGCTTTGAGGGAAAATGGCAGACCGCCTCCCCCTCCCCCCATCTGTCTGCTCTCATCCAGGCCTGAGATCCAAATGGACATTGACAGGAAGCCTAAGCACTGAGTGCCTGATGCACTGTGTGAGGCGTGGGGGGGAGGGAGGGAGGAGGACGCTTTTTGAAACAGATTTATTATTTCCCTTTCCCAATAAAATGGAATAATATCGAGAGTGCCGTAACCTGTGCGTGCGGCTGCTTTTAAGGAATTAATTTATACAGTCCCATTAAATCAAGCAGGAAGCTAATGGGGAGCTGCTCTCCCGCTGTTTGATATATGGAGATCTGCTCCACGCCATCAATACTTTCCATTCAGGGGCTGACAGGGAATCGAAAGCAGCCAGCTGACGCATTGTTCCCCCATGAGCTCGCCTGTCACTCACCGCGCACGGCCGCAAACACAATCTGGGATTTATTAACAGCTTCCATTTTATGCTAAGTGGATGAGGCCTGACATGTACGTTGGGAAGCTGGTGCTCCTGTCCTGAACTAACAGCAGCTTCCCTTGTGTAACCCTTTCGGTCTCAGCATAAGCCGACAAATAAAGATGGTTCAGCTTGAAGCAAGTAAAAGTGTTGTGATGGATGGTGAACGTGTTAAGAAAAAGAACTTGCATTTGTATAGCACCTCAGGGCGTCCCAAAGCGCTTCACAGCCAATGCAGTACTTTTGAAGTGTAGTCACTGTTGATAATGCAGCAAAACCCCCCACATTGTGCACAGCAAGCTCCCACAAAGAGCAATTGAGATAAATGACCAGATCATCTGTTTTAGTGATGCTGGTTGAGGGACAACTCCCCTGCTCTCCTTCGAATGTGATCTTTTACATCTGCCCGAGGACAAACAGAACCTCGGTTTAAACGCCTTATTTGAACAACAGTATCTCCGACAGTGCAGCACTCCCACAGAAGTGTGCTCAGGACTACCTCGAATCTACGTCCTTTAGTCTCACCACCTAAAATTGAAATCAAAAAAGAAACCAGTGCATCGACGTCATTCATTCCTTTGTAGATGTGAATTCTGTCTCGTTTCAATCTTCTTGTGAAAACAAATACTCTACATCCCAGAATAATGCCAGTCACTCACATTGTATCCTCTCCAACACATCCATATCATTCTGAAGATCAGGTGAGATAAACTGGACACTGTCTCTAACTCTAACTTCACTGATGAGTTATCATTTGGACTCAAACAGCCTATCGATGCATCTTAGTACTCGATGTTCCTTGTTAACAGTAGCCACTCATTAACTGGGCACTTTCAACAAACAAGCAACAATCACAACCAAATCTTTCTCCTTCTGTTGCCTAGGCCCTAAGCTCTGGCATTCCCTGTCTGAACCTCTCCACTTCTCCTTTAAGACGCTCCTTAAAACCTACCTCTTTGACCAAGCTTTTGGTCACCTGCCCTAATATCTCCTTATGTGTCGCGGTGTCAAATTTTTTTGTCTTATAATACTCCTGTGCAGCGCCTTGGGACGTTTTACTACGTTAAAGGTGCTATATAAATACAAGTTGTTGTTTATAACTAGTCAAAGAAAATCCATTCTTCGTACTTGCATAGCCCTTTGCACTGCATACCAATATATACCTCACATTTCTCCAAATTAAACTCCACTTGCCATTCCTTGTTCCATCTATATCGTTTTCCCAGGTGTATTTGAATGTTTTCTACCCGAGACATCTGATCACACAGCTTGGTGTCTTCAACTGCCTTCTGAAAGTTGCAGTATATTATTCCCAGTCTATATCCTTCATCCACTAACCGAGTCACCTTCTCAAAAGAATAGAATCATAGAATGGTTACAGCACGGAAGAAGGCCATTCGGCCCATCAAGCCCGTGCCGACTCTCAGCTAGTCCCTCTCCCCTGCCCTTTCCCCGTAGCCCTGCAAATTCTTTTCCTTCAGATACTTAGCCAACTCCCTTTTGAAAGATAAGATTGAATCTGCCTCCACCACCCTTTCAGGCAGTGCATTCCAGATCTTAACCACTCGCTGCGTAAACATTTTTTCCTCATGTCGCCTTTGGTTCTTTTGCCAATCACCTTAAATCTGTGTCCTCTGGTTCTCGACCCTTCCGACAATGGGAACAGTTTCTCTCTACTCTGTCTAGACCCCTCATGATTTTGAACACCGCTATCAAATCTCCTCTCACCTTTCTCTGCTCTAAGGAAAACAACCCCAGCTTCTCCAGTCTATCCACGTAACTGAAGTCCCTCATTCCTGGAATCATTCTCATAAATCTACTCTGCACCCTCTCTAAGACCTTCAGATCCTTACTAAAGTGCGGTGCCCAGAATTCGACACAATGCTCCAGCTGGGGCCGAACCAGTGTTTTATAGCAGTAAATTAGTGAGGAACGTGTCCCCATCCCCTCTCATTAGTGTTGCCAATTCTGGTTTGACGCATTGGAGCTTTCATCACCTGACCTCTCACATCCAACTGCCCCGCCCAGTCAAACAGCCTTTCTTTCCATCTCCAATATTTTCATAACTAATAAATGAGTGTGTTTGTAAAAATATGAACTGGTGCCTTTAGAAAATGGTCGAGGACTGCGAAAACTGCAGTCGGTGAGATCTCAAATAAACAAAAACTTGAAGCTGGGGGCCTAGGGCTGCTCAAATAACAGAGTTAACAGGCCTGCAAAAGATGACAAGCTTGCAGGATGATCGAGTCTACGACAATAATTAACTCAAGATAAGGGTGACAATCTAGTCTAACGGTTGAGCAGTCGCAAATCACATAATAAGGGACCTCTGGAATTCCCTAAACGACCAAGGATACCGATTGGCTAAGGATGGACACATCTCAGACAAAATGGCCGAATCTGCACACGGCACACCTTGACCATTCTGTTGTGATGATCACAGAAGCTGTGAGCTAATGGTCAAGGTCTCATGACTGATTAGAGCAACCTTGTGCAAACGGTCTTATGTGGGGGGTGTGGGGGGGGCACACAGGTAGTAAAATATAGATATAAAAGAAGGGAGCCAAGAGCTAGTTGAGCAGCGAGAACCTGGGAATCACACTCGAGAAGGGAGGAGCCACAAGTTGTAGGACACCAGCGCGAAGGCTGATCAATTTTCAAACAGGTAATATTGTTTTAAGCTAGCACACAGGGAAGTGAGCCCTGTGTCATTTTCCCTGTAAGTTATTCAAACAACTTGTTAACCAATAAAGTACTGAATGTATGCAACTTACTGAGTCCGACCCGACATTTGACACGCTGAACTAAGAACCATAATTGTTGAACTGTTGTTGAGCTGACTACTTATTACTAGCTCAATAGATACAGTGAATTTGGGACAACATGTTCAAATAATTTAAAAAAAAACATTTTTTTCAATACCTCTATGATTTTTCTCCCTGGTTTGCTTGCAGCAGTGTCCCAGAGATTAATACGTCATTCCTGGAGACTCCAGGGCAATCCCCTCCCTCCCCATCCGTCCCTTCCCTCTAAGCTTGAAAACTGGATGAATTGGACTTCAGCTTTTCCAAGTTCCCGGTCTGGAGGACTGATTGGTGCAAAAAGAAAAGGTTGCTCCCCGATTGGTCTAAATCCACCAATCAGGGAGCAGCATGCTGTGGCATTCCAGGCCTGGGAAATTTAAAAAGGTGCAGCTGGGCCTTTGATCTGTCCCACATTCTCCATGTATGAAGTGCTCAGTGCCGAGTTCAGCGACAGTTCGTTCCAGACGCCAGGGAAACTACCTGTAGTTGAAACCAGCTTTGTGTCTTTAATACGAGAAGCAGCTCACGGGTCACCTATCAGACACTGCAGTCGTAAAATACCCTTCAGAATATTCTGAACTGCAGATGTCAGAATTACTGGTCTATATTTACTAATTTTTGAAATACTAGGACTACACCAGGTACACTTCAATCCAATGCTACAACCCCTGAATTTATGGAACACTTGGAAACATTAGCCAGCGTCTCACTCACTCCAACACCCAATTCCTTAAGGGCTCTGTAGTGTATCTGGTCCAGGTGCCCCCGGGAACATTGTGTGCTTTAGGTTTGCTTACAGCACGGAAATAATTAACCTCCCAATCCTTTATACATTCCAGAGCCAGTTTCACCATCTTCAGTGTGAAATGAAGAACTAATTTTACCCATTTCCCAACTTCATGAGTAATGGATTTAATCAGGTTTTTCCCTGAGCTTCAACAACCAGCCTCTCATATCAAAAACACATATTCAAAACTCGGAACATCTATCCTCGAAGTATCAGTCTGGTCTGGTGCCATTCTAGTCTAGTCCAGTCATAGCCAGAGAATCACCTGCAATGGCTTCTCTTCCCGCTCCCTCATCATTACCTCTGGTGTCCCCCAAGGATCTATCCTAGGCCTCCCCTCCTATTTCTCATCTGCATGCTGCCCTTCGGTGACATCATCTGAAAACACAGCATCAGTTTCCACATGTACGCTGATGACACCCAGCTCTACCTCACCACCACCTCTCTGGACCCCTCCACTCTCTCTAAATTGACACACTGCTTGTCCAACATCCAGTACTGGATGAGCAGAAATTTCCTCCAACTAAATATTGGGAAGACCGAAGGACTCCGTTCCCTAGCCACTGACTCCATCCCTGGCAACTGTCTGAGGCTGAACCAGAACCAGACTGTTTGCAACCTTGGAGTCATATTTGATCCCGAGATGAGCTTTCGATCACATATGCGTGCCATCGCTATGACCGCCTATTTCCACCTCCGTAACATTGCCCGTCTCCGCCCCTGCCTCAGCTCATCCGCTGCTGAAACCCTCATCCATGCCTTTGCTACCTCTAGACTTGACTATTCCAACACACTCCTGGCTGGCCTCCCACGTTCTACCCTCCATAAGTTTTATGAAAGGGAAATCATGTTTAACAAATTTGCTGGAGTTCTTTGAGGAGGTAACGAGCAGGGTGGACAAAGGTGAACCAGTGGATGTGGTGTATTTGGATTTCCAGAAGGCATTCGATAAGGTGCCACATAAAAGATTACTACATAAGATAAGAGCTCACAGAATTGGGGGTAATATATTAGCATGGATAGAGAATTGGCTAACTAACAGAAAGCAGAGAGTCGGGATAAATGGGTCATTTTCCGGTTGGCAAACGGTAACTAGTGGGGTGCCACAAGGATCGGTGCTGGGGCCTCAACTATTTACAATCTACATTAATGACTTGGATGAAGGGACCGAGTGTAATGTAGCCAAGTTTGCGGATGATACAAAGATGGGTGGGAAAGCAAGTTGTACAGAGGACTCAAAGAATCTGCAAAGGGAATTAGACAGGCTAAGTGAGTGGGCAAACATTTGGCAGATGGAGTATAATGTGGGAAAGTGTGAGATTATCCACTTTGGCAGGAAAAATAAAAAAGCAAACTATATTTAAATGGAGAGAGATTACAAAATGCTACAGTTCAGAAGGACCTGGGGGTCCTTGTGCATGAAACACAAAAAGTTAGCATGCAGGTACAGCAAGTAATCAAAAAGGCAAATGGAATGTTGGCCTTTATTTCAAGGGGGTTGGAGTATAAAAGCAGGGAAGTCCTGCTACAACTGTACAGGGTATTGGTGAGACCACACCTTGAGTACTGCGTACAGTTTTGGTCTCCTTATTTAAGGAAGGATATACTTGCATTGGAGGCAGTTCAGAGACGATTCACTAGGTTAATTCCAGAGATGAGGGGGTTGACTTATGAGGAAAGGTTGAGCAGGTTGGGCCTATACTCATTGGAATTTAGAAGAATGAGAGGTGATCTTATTGAAACATATAAGATACTGAAGGGCTCGACAAGGTAGATGCAGAGAGGATTTTTCCCCTCGTGGGGAAATCTAGAACTAGGGGGCACAGTTTTAGAATAAAGGGTCACCCTTTTAGAACTGAGATGAGGAGGAATTTCTGTGGAATTCTCTGCCCCAGAGAGCTGTGGAGGCTGGGTCATTAAATATCTGGAGATAGACAGATTTTTGCAAGATAAGGGAGTGAAAGGTTATGGGGAGCGGGCAGGGAAGTGGCTTTGAGCCCAAGATCAGCCATGATCTTATTGAATGGCGGAGCAGGCTCGAGGGGCCAAGTGGCCTAATCCTACTCCTATTTCTTATGTAACTTGAGGTCATCCAAAGCTCTGCTATCCGTGTCCTAACTCGCACCAAGTCCCGTTCGCCCATCTCCCCAGTGCTCGCTGACCTACATTGGCTCCCGGTTAAGCAACGCCTGGATATTAAAATTCTCATCCTTGTTTTCAAATTCCCTCCATGGCCTCGCCCCTCCATATCTCTAATCTCCTCCAGCCCTACAACCCTCAGAGTTATCTGCCCTCCTCCAATTCATGCCTCTTGGCCATCCCTGATTTTAATCACTCCACCACTGGTGGCCGTGCCTTCAGATGCCAAGGCCCTAGGCTCTGGAATTCCCTTCCTAAATCTCTCCTCCTCGCTACCTTTCTTTCCTCCTTTAAGACGCTCCTTAAAACCTACCTCTTTGACCAAGCTTTTGGTCACCTGTCTTAATATCTCTTATGTGGCTCGGAGCCAAATTCTGTTTGATAATGTTCCTGTGAAACGCCTTGGGACGTTTTACTACGGTCCAAAGGCGCTATATAAATACAAGTTGATGTTAAATACAAGTTGTTGTTGTAGTATGATTCTAGTCTTGCTAAAATCTCCAACTCCTTGAAACTCGTCCCCCGTATCTCTTTAAAGGTCTGCAGTCTGTGAAACATCACAGTGAGGGCGAGTGTGCAGAAAGAGCAGTGGGTAAGGGAGCCCACGCCCACAGCGCATTATCAAACTTCGGTGAAACTCTCACTCACAGTAAATAAATTATGAGATTACATTTCCTGTCAACAGCGGCGCATAGATTCTCAATCAATCCAGTCAGTGCTGCCTCTATTAGGCCTTTTTAATTCTTGCAGGAATGGAAATATAGTATAATCTAAAGGACTTTAATCAATTTAAACAAAGGTACAAACACACACACACACATATATATATATAATAAATATATATAATATATATATATATATATATATATATATAATAAATATATATATTTGCGCGCACACTCTCAAACAGGTATCTATATATTTTTTATATATAAACATTTCAGCTCAATGGGAGAAAACGCCCAGAGAGATGAGGTAGGACCAGCAGAGTGGGCATCAGTAACAAGTGAAACCAGTAGAGTGGGCATCACTGACGCAGGGAACCAGTAGAGCGGATTGTCACTGATACGTGGTGGGACTTGCACAGGCAAGGATCACTGACACGTGGCAGGTCCAATGGAGATGCGTGTCATCCAGACCCTCAAAATAATTTCTCATCCATCCATTTAACGAATAAATTGCAGTAATTTCTTTCTTTCCTGACATAAAATGTAAAACTTTAGAACTGCGGGTATCAACCAGCCATCTCACAGCCGGAAATAAACTTCCTCCCCTCATCAGGAGTCTGAGAGGAGAGATTGAAGGGCCGAGGCCCACACAGGCCACTACCAAGACTGAAAAAGAGTAGGAGAGAAGACCAGGCCAAGCAGGAAGCAGTGGTTTGAAAACGCCAAGCCTGAGTTTTAAAAGTATGCAAGGGGGAATGGAAGGAGCTTCCAGAGCTTTTAGAAAGGACCAGCAGGAGTAGGTGTCGGTGCAACGAGTTGTAATTTCACTGCGAGGCTGCAGGGAGAAGAGTGTGTCGGCTGGTGCAATGCATGTTTACAAAGATCTTGGAGAGCGAGCTCCTGCCGCACTCTGCGATCCTGAGATGGTGTTAGAATAGGACTGGCAAACCCGCAGTAGGAACGGCTCAGGCGTCAGGAGAGGGCTGGCACTCTTTGATGCTTCCCAGAAGGGTGCGTGAAAAGCAACGTGACCTGCGTGCGCTCCAGGCTCAACCTCCAGCGCCCTCTGATAGCCTGGATCAAGCAATCCCTGCAAAATAAAAATCTGCCAGGGACTCTGCTCCCTGTCACCAGCGGGGGACTGCAGATTCCGGCTCCGCTGCAGTGCACCCCGTGGTTGAATACTCACCAATTAGGCTCACAGGTGAAGAATGATCAGGTGGGTAGGCACCAGTCCGAGCCTGTGGAATTTCCCCCCAGCAAGAAACCCTGCCTTTGGGGGAGGAAGAGGGAGAGAAAATTGAGAAGATACTTTTTTTAAGCGCTCACTGGATTTACACCCCCCCCCCCCACCCCCCACCCCCCACCCTACGGTTCACTTTCAGCAGGTGCTTGATGCAGATAGTCAATAGATTTTGGGCTGTACTTTCCTCCGTTTGGAAAATAAAATCACCTGGAGAAACAGCCGCAATATCACAGGAGCGCAGGGGTTTTAAGCGTGCAGCTCTCCCAAGGATGAGGTTTCTTCCATGGGAGCCAAGAAAAGCAGAGAGAGCAACCTGTAACAATCATCTGTTAACACTGACTGCTCAAGCAGCTGATAAACTGCTATAAATGACAGACAGCTTGTTGATGCAGCTGTGGAGTGAGAAATATTTTTTGCAAAAAGGCCTGATTTCTCCATGAGGCCCGTGGGCTGTGTTCACCTCCCTTCCGATCTGATTCACCGTCACCCCCCACACTTACACCATCGCTTTTAATTTTAGCACAGGGGACACATTCACTTCCAGGTCAGTGCTGGCTCACAAGTCAAGGCTGTAATTCTGTAACGATTGTAAATTAAAGACTTTGCAGAATTTCACTTGGGTTCAACCTCAGTGAGTACATTTACTTTCTCAGATGGGACTATTTCCCCCACAGTGACCAGGTGTTATAATGCTGGGCGGGGGCCTAGTGAGATGTACCGTCTTAAAGGAAAAGGAAAAGGTCTTGCATTTATATAGCGCCTGTCACAAGTTCAGGGCAGCCAAAGAGGTACTTTTTGAAGTGTAGTCACTGTTGTAATGCATGGAAATGCTACAGCCAATTTGCGCACAGCAAGGTCCAACAAACAGCAATGAGATAAACCACCAGATAATCTGTTTTAGTGATGTTGGTTGAGGAATAGTATTGGCCAGGACACACAGAACTTCCCTGCTCTTCTTTGAAATAGTGCAGTGAGATTTTTTACACCACCTGAGTGGGCAGACGGTTTAACGTCTCATCCGAAAGACGGCACCTCCGACTGTGCAGCATTCCCTCAGTACTGTTTACGGCCTGGATTATGTGCTCAAGTCTCTGGAGTGAAGCTTGAACCCACATGACATCAAATTGGGGAGGTGTCGCTAATACAGAGGAGAACTGCGACAAAATACAGGAAGACATTAATAAACTTGCAGAATGGGCGTGTAATTGGCAAATGAACTGCAATATAGGTAAGTGTGAGGTTGTACATTTTGGTAGGAAGAATAAGGCGGCCACATACTCCTTGGAAAATAAATGTCTAAATGGGGTGGGGTGGGGGGCGGCGGGTGGTACAGATACACAAATCACTAAAGGTAGTGACGCAGGTTAATAATGCCATTAAAAAAGCAAACAAAGCACTGGGGTTCATTTCTAGAGGGATAGAATTGAAAAGCAGAGAAGTTATGTTAAATGTGCATAGAACCTTGGTTAGATCAGGAGTTCAGGTCTCCATATTATACAAAGGATGTAGAGGCACTGAAGAAAAGGGAAGGCTGAGGGGTGACCTGATAGAGGTCTTTAAGATCATGAAAGTTGACGTAGAGAAGATGTTTCCACTTGCATGCAAGACCAGAACTAGGGGCCATAAATATAAGATAGACACTAAAATCCAATCGGGAATTCAGGAGAAACTTCTTTACCCAGAGAGTGGTGAGAATGTGGAACTCGCTACCACAAGGAGTAGTTGAGGCGAATTGCATAGATGCATTTAAGGGGAAGCTAGATAAACACATGAGGGAGAAAGGAATAGAAGGATATGCTGATGGGGTGAGATGAAGAGGGGTGGGAGGAGGCTCGTGTGGAGCACAAACACTGGCATGGACCTGTTGGGCCGAATGGCCTGTTTCTGTGCTGTAAATACTTTGTAATGTGTAAAGTAAAATTAACGAACTCAAGTTTCTTGCTATGGCTCCAGTCACTTACCTGCCACCACGATGGTGGGATAATAAATATTCTTGGAGATTATGCGCAGGGGAACATTTATGTTTTTACTTGGTGTATCAACCGGAGTCAGACTTGGATTGATCGCCTCAGTTTTCAGGAAATTATCAGTGTGACCACTGCGTGCACTGCTGTCCTCACCCCATGCCTAACTAGGAATGAAAGACGGGTTGCCGTATAAAGAATATAGCTCTCACAGGTACCTAAAGATGACTCTGCTCTCCTTAAAAAAATCCAAATTGTACAGCCCTCATTTTCTTTACTGACTAACATTGCGCCAGAGAAAAGAAAAAACTTGCATCTAAAGCGCCTTTCATGACCTCAGGATGTCCCAAATGCTTCAGAGCCAACAAATTACCTTGAAGTGTAGTCACTGATGTAATGTAGGAAACATGGCAGCCAATTTGCACACAGCAAACTCCCACAAACAGCAATGAGATGAATGATCAGATAATGTTTTAGTGATGTTGGTTGAGAGATAATTGTTGACCAGGACACCGGGGAGAACTCCGCTGCTCTTCGAAATAGTGCCATGGGATCTTTTACATCCACCCGAGATGATAGACAGGGCCTCGGTTAATGTCTTATCCGAAAGACGGCACCTCCGACAGTGCAGGCCTCCCTCAGCACTGCACTGGAATGTCAGCCGAGATTTTTGTGCTCAAGTCTCTGGAGTGGGACTTGAACGCACAACCTTCTGACTCAGAGACGAGAGTGCTACCCACTGAGCCAAGGCTGGCACACACATCACAGTACGTACAGCATGCAAGGTGTGTGCTGATGTCACGATGGGATGTGCAAGCATCTCCAGACCCGATTTTTAGATACAAAAAAAGGACAGGAAAAGACCAACTGGTTCACCAAGCATGTCCCATCCCAGCACCATCACCCCATCCCCTTGTTTTTTTGAGAAGAAACAATGGACAAAATTAAGGCTTTTTCTCAAATTCAGGAAGACACTGGTATTTACTGATTCACCACCCGAAAGAAAACCTGTGAATTTATCAACAACGTGCATTTATACGCCACCTTTAACTTAGGAAAATATCCCAAGGCACTTCACGGGAGGCACAAGGAAAAACAGACACTGAGCCAAAGGAGACATTAGGAGTCTGGTTAAAGAGTTGGGTTTGCAGGAGGATCTTAAAAGGAGGACAAGGAGGCAGAGCGGTTTAGGGAGTGAATTCCAAAGAGTGAGGCCGATTGTGGCTGACGGACTGGTGGATGAAGAGTTTTTTGTGGGGGGGGGGGGGACAAAAGAGGAAAGCAGAGTTGGGGCCCCCGGGTTGCAGGGCTGAAGGAAGTTATAGAAATAGGGTGGGACGAGGCAAAGGAGAGATTTATACAAGTATGAAAATGTTAAATTTGAGGCATTGGGGGGGCTGGTAGCCAATGTAGGTCAGCGAGGACAGGGGTTATGGATGAATGGGACAGGATATAGACAGCAGTGTTTGATGAAGCAGATGAGTTGAAGTTTACAGAGGGTGGAAGGGCCGGCCAGGAAAGCATTGGAATGGTCGAGTCTGGAGGTGATAAAGGCATGGCGAGTGTTTCAGTAGCAGATGGGCAGAGGTAGGGATGGGGGCAGGCAATGTTATGGAGATGAAAGTAGGCAGTGTTTATGATCGAGGGGATAAGGTGTTGGAAATGCAGATCAGGATCAAGCAGGAGACCAAACATATGCTTCTAAAATGGCCAAACTTGGCTGCACAGACCTGCAACATTTGCAGCACACTGGTGAGGAAGCCTCCACAAGCCTTGGAGCTGGTTTAAGAGGCCTGCCCAGACTGCTTCCTTCTTTGCACACCTGCCCTGAACTGTTACACCCCACTTCCTCCCTCACAGGTTTGCCCAGACTGCAGCGGTTAAAACTCTGCTCCCTCCCCACTCCTGCCTCAAGCACCAGTCCCAGGCGATGCACCCAGCGTCAAGATAGAGAGCCCCCGGGGCCTCGTCAGACACAACTGCCCTACATCCTCCTCAGCCCATCAGCAACAATGCACCTTCAACATGGAAAACTTCCAAAGGCACATCACAAATGAAAAGAGACAGGGAAAGAGAGACCTTGCCCTGGAGAGGGAGGGAGAGAGAGAGAGAGAGAGAGTGGTGTTCTGGGTGATCGATGCCTGGCTAAAATGATGGATTTTGAGAAAGCTTTTAAAAGGACAGAGAAGGCAGAGATCCAAAACCATTTACAAATGTTGACCCTGCAGATTTATGTGCAATACTTTAGTGTTGTAAAAGTGTCACTTCACAAAAGGATTTATTGTTACTAATTCTTAAATTGCTGCTGAGTTTTTAAGAGAATTGCTGTTAAGAGTTACATGTAATTTAACCTCATTAATTAAGTTTGAAATCAGTTTGCAATGGAGTTTAAAAAAAAAATTGACCAGAGTTTTCTATATCCTTCAGAATAAAAGATTAGAATGTATCAAAGCCGAGAGATTCTGCTTGCCACCATGACCCAAATCACGGGGATGGGGTCATTACCATATTAGGGCCAGGTGTCCACCTCAGTGGCACTATAGGGGCGTGCACCCAGAGCAAGTGACAGAATCTCAGAGTGGCACCTTGCCAGTCCCAGAGGGGTGCTCTAGCCAAAAGGAGAAGCTGGCCAAATGCTCATATCGGTCACTCCCTCAACGATAGGTCCAGAAACAAATGGCAAGCCATCCCTCTTGGATGGATTGCCATTCAATTTCTTCCTGGTGGCACAGGATGGCATCTACGCCTGCTTTCTACACTGCTGGGCAACGATGGTTGGCATATCTGGCGGATTCCTGGAGAGCTCAGGAACACCTCCAGACATACCCCCAAACTGAATTTGGGCAGAAGTACTACCCGCCCCCACTACCAGCATTTGCAGTGGATGCATCCATGGAGTGGAAACCCAGTGGAGACGGGATCCACCCCAACGTTGTCTCTAAGAAGCAAAATGCCTGGGCTCCTTTCATTATCCTGTGCCTTCTTTTCATTACTATGACAATTGTTCTTATTTTTAAACATTGCACATAGCAGCAACTTGGCAACCTAAGCTTTCGTGAGCTGGTGTACAGCTCCTGCAAATACTCGTCATACATGGCTATGGTTGGCACCATTTCCAAATATAAATAAACTGTCCATATCCACGAACCCCATTTGGCCATTTTTCTTGAAGATGGCCATATCTAGTAATCAGTGATCCAATTGTACCAGTAAGATTTACTCGAGGCAGTGATCCAACTCAACAAGTCGGTGGTCACTGCTCATAGCTGCTGAGATATGGGGAAAGTGGCCTAAAATCCTGGCTGATATTTTCACTCTTACAAACAGCTCACGGATACCATAGAATGGAATGCATCAGACTTCAAGATCAAACTCGGTGCACGTTTGTGGGGATATACAGTGCAATTATTAAGATATATGGTAGATCTTTTGTTCCCCTTTCTAAAGGTCTCCACTCCTCTTAGAAGACATATGCTGTGGTCCATTTCCACAAAGGTGCTGGCCCCCCTCTGCTGTCTCCCCTCAGTGGGTTTTCACGCTGTATGAGCCCGAACAGAGTGGCAGCAGGCTATTGTACCGCGGGGGGGGGGCACTATTACAACCAACCTCAATTTTGTCTTCTCCCGATGGCGATTTATTTTCAGATCACTGGATTTCCACCCCTCCTTAGTCCAGGATCCTCAGGACATTTGCAGTCCCCACTGTGGTCCCATCTAGGTTCAGCTCATTTTGCATTGAGGATTGAACTTACGACCTCGCACATATGGCTCAGTTACCATAACAGACACTTTATTCACTGAACCATCTGGGAGTCTTCCAGGCCAGAGCTTGGCAAGGGGTTGTGCACGATTCATTGTGGAGATTCAGCTTATTTCCTTGTGTGTTTAGACAAGTGGCTCCACATACCTGCTGCAGATAGAGCCATGGGGCAGGACGATTCTGGAGTCCCTTTCTCATCACTTGATGGCATCTACCAAAGAACCTAACAGAAGTGTCTACAGACTTTAAGATGTGAAAATTTTGTCTCTATCACCAGCAATAACCAATAACAGGTTAATTATCAAAATCATTATTTTCAGTCTCTACCCTAATTCTACGCTGATCCCAAGTACTAGGTACTTTCCAGGTAACTCCTCCGATACGCACTAAGTGACTGGGTGCAGTGACTGCTTGGTGCGTGCGGCTAGGAAGAGAAGACAAGGAGCTGTTGCTCACCAGGCTCGTGATAAATAGCAGCACAACGACTAATTCACGAAGAAGGACTTCATTTGTCAGCGGCCATGTTTGCAAGGATTGACGGAACAGACTCACGAGGTTGTATTTGGAGGCACTGGTAAAACTCACCAGCTTCAGGGTAAAACTGGGGACTGGGATTCTTCCCACTTGGCTCCAGGAAACCTTGCAAGCCAATGTCCCAGCAGGTAGGTGATCTGGGCTGGACTAGCAGCAGCAAATGTACCAGTGCTCTTGTACTGGTAGGCTGCATGGTTTTGGCTGATTAAATTCCAGTAGTACCTGTGTGCACACTTGGGGGGGGGGGGGGCCGTAAGTCAGATCTGCCCTCTGTGCTAGCGCTCTGGATTTAGACATGCCCACAAAAGGGAAGAGTGCATACTCCACGTCAAGCAAACAGAAACTCTACCTGCGTGGACTTCTTGGCTTGGAGATTGCAAACATGGCGATAGGTTTGTGTGCACCAAACATTGTGATGACTTACACTAATAATGACTACACTGCTGGACTCTTCATAAAATGAATGAAAGGACACTCCTTTGCTCCACTGACTGCAGAATTTGCCTCCGTCAGTCAGGGCAGAGGGATATCTGAACTAGAAGAAAGACTTGCATTTATATACCGCCTTTCACGACCTTCAGACGTCCCAAAGCACTTTATAGCCAATGAAGTACCTTTGATGTGTAGTCACAGCTGTAATATCGGAAACGCAGCATCCAATTTGCGCACAGCGAGGTCCCACAAACAGCAATATGATAATGACCAGATAATCTGTTTTAGCGATGTTGGTTGAGGGATAAGTATTGGCCAGAACTCCAGGGAGTACTCCCCTGCTCTTCGAAATAGTGCCATGGGATCAGTTACATCCATCTGAGGGGGCAGACGGGGCCTCGGTTTAACGTCTGATCTGAAAGATGGCACCTCCGACAATGCAGCACTCCCTCAGTGAGGGGTTTCAGACAGTTCGTCAGTGCTGCACTAGACGCCAGTCTAAATTTTGGGCTCAAATCTCTAGAGTGGGACTTGAATCCACAACCTTTTGACTCAGAGGCGAGAGTGCTACCACTGGGCCACGGCTAACATGTATTGGCAGGCAGGCTGATCAAGATTTGGAGAAGCTAATAAAAGCTGCCCAAAAGACAGTATGGCCATGTGACTAGGAACGGTGGTAAGATCCATTGTCGGGATAAGAACATAAGAAATAGGAGCAGGAGTAGGCCATTCGGCCCCTCGAGCCTGCTCTGCCATTCAATAAGATCATGGCTGATCTTCTACCTCATCTCCACTTTCCTGCACTATCCCCATATCCCTTGATCCCCTTAATATTCAAAAATCTATCGATCTCTGTCTTGAACATACTGAACGACTGAGCCTCCACAGCCCTCTGGGGTAGAGAATTCCAAAGATTCACCACTCTGAGTGAAGAAATTTCTCCTCATCTCAGTCCTAAATGGCCGACCTCTTATTCTGAGACTGTGACCCCTGGTTCTGGACTCCCCAGCCAGGGGAAACATCCTCCCAGAATCTACCCTGGCAAGCCCTGTAAGAATTTTGTATGTTTCAATGAGATCACCTCTCATTCTTCTAAACTCGAGAGTATAGGTCTAGTGTACTCAATCTCTCTTCATAGGAGAATCCCCCCATCCCAGGAACCAGTCTGGTGAACCTTCGTTGCACTCCCTCTATGGCAAGTATATCCTTCCTTAGGTAAGGAGACCAAAACTGTACACAATACTCCAGGTGTGGTCTCACCAGAGCCCTATATAATTTTAGTAAGATATCTTTACTCTTATACCTCAAATCCTCTTGTAATAAAGGCTAACATACCATTTGCTTTCTTAATTGCTTGCTGTACCTGCATGTTACCTTTCAGTGATTCGTGTACAAGGACACCCAGGTCCCTCTGAACACCAACATTTCCCAATCTCTCACCATTTAAAAATACTCTGCTTTTCTATTTTTCCTACCAAAGTGAATAACTTCACATTTCTCCACATTATATTCCATTTGCCATGTTCTTGCCCACTCACTTAGCCTGTCTATATCCCCTTGAAGCCTCTTTGCATCCTCCTCACAACTTACATTCCCACCTAGCTTTGTATCAGCAAACTTGGATATATTACATTTGGTCCCCTCAACCCAATCATTGATATAGATTGTGGGCATAATTTCAGAATAAGGGGAAACCCTTTTAAATCGGAAATGAGGAGGAATTTCTTCTCAGAGGGTCATGAATCTTTGGAATTCCCCAGAGAGTTGTGGAGGCTGGGTCATTGAATATATTTAAGGTGGAGATAGACAGATTTTTGAACGATAAGAGAGTCAAGGATTATGGGGAGCAGGCAGGGAAGTGGAGTTGAGGGCAAGATCAGATCAGCCATGATCTTATTGAATGGCGGAGCAGGCTCGAGGGGCCAAATGACCTACTCCTACGTCTTATGTTCTTCTGAATAGCTGAGGCTCAAGCACTGAACCTTGCGGTACCCCACTAGTTGCAGCCTGCCAACCTGAAAATGACCCGTTTATTCCGAGACTCTGTTTTCTGTCCGTTAACCAATCCTCAATCATGCTAGTATATTACCCCCAATCCCATGAGCCCTAATTTTGTTTAATAACCTCTTGTGTGGCACCTTATCGAATGCCTTCTGAAAATCCAAATACACCACATCCACTGGTTCCCCCTTATCTATTCTGCTAGTTACAACCTCATAAAAATCGAACAGATTTGTCAAACATGATTTCCCTTTCATAAATCCGTGTTGACTCTGCCCAATCCTAATATTTTTTTTTATAAAGTGTCCTGTTACCACGTCCTTAATAATAGATTCTAGCATTTTCCCTACTACTGATGTCAGGCTAACTGGTCTGTAGTTCCCCGTTTTCTCTCTCCCTCCTTTCTTAAATAGTGGGGTTACATTTGCTACCTTCCAATCCACAGGAACCGTTCTAGAATCAATGGAATTCTGGAAGATGACAACCAATGCATCCACTATCTCTATAGCCACCTCTTTCAAAACCCTAGGATATAGGCCATCAGGTCCAGGGGATTTATTGGCTTTCAGTCCCATTAATTTCTCCAGTACTTTTTTTTTTACAAATACTAATTTCTTTCAGTTCCTCATTCTTGCTAGACCCTTGGTTCTCCACTATTTCCAGAAGGTTTTTTGCATCTTCTTCCGTGAAGACAGACACACAGTATTTGTTTAATTTCTAAGCCATTTCCTTATTCCCCATTATAATTTCTCCTGTCTCAGCCTGTAAGGGACCCACATTTACTTTCGCTAATCTTTTCATTTTTACATACCTATAGAAGCTTTTACAGTATTTTTATGTCTTTCGCCAGTTTACTCTCATTCTATTTTCCCTTTATCAATTTCCTGGTCCTCCTTTGCTGCATTCTAAAACCCTCCCAATCCTCAGGCTTACTGCTCTTTTTGGCAACATTATAAGCCTCTCCCTTTGATCTAATACTATCTTTAACTTCTCTTGTTAGCCACGGTTGGACCACTTTTCCTGTGGGGTTTTTGTGCCTTAATGGAATGTGTATTTGTTGTAAACTATGTATTAATTCTTTAAATGCTAGCCATTGCTTCTTTACCGTCATACCTTTTAATGTAGCTTCCCAATCTACCTTAGCCAACTTGCCCCTCATACCTACGTAGTTTGCTTTGTTTAGATTTAAGACCCTAGTTTCGGATTTAACTAAATCACTTTCAAACTTAATATAAAATTCTATCATATTATGGTCACTACTACATGGTTATTAATTATCCCTTTCTCATTGCACAATACTAGATCTAAAATAGCCTGTTCCCTAGTTGGTTCCTCAACATACTGATCTAGAAAACCAAGCCGCAGACCATGAATTCGTCCTCCACACTATTACTGAAAATTTGGTTTATATGTAGATTAAAGTCCTCCATGATTACTGTATTACCCTTGTTACATGTGCCTCTAATTTCCTGATTTATACTCTGCCCTACATTACAACTACTGTTTGGGGGCCTATAAACAACTCCCACCAATGTTTTCTGCCCCTTGCTGTTTCTTGGCTCCACTCAAACCAACTCTACTTCTTGATTTTCGGAGCCAAGATCCTTTCTCTCTACTGTCTTTATCCCATCCTTTATCAGGGCTACCCCTCCTTCTTTTCCATTTTGCCTATCTCTTCTAACTGTTAAGTATCCTGGAATATTTAGTTCCCAACCTTGGTCACTTTGCAACCACATCTCCGTAATGGCTATTCGATCAAACTTATTAATTTCTACCTCCGCTATTAATTTATCTGTTTTGTTGCGAATGCTTCGCGCATTCAGATATAGTATCTTCAGCTTTGACTATTTCTATTTTTCCCTGATGTCACCTTAGTCACTGATGCCTTGTTACCCTCTGCCCCTTCCTGACCCACTCTACTTATTTTTACCCAAAACTCTGCTCTGCTCTAGAGCCTTGACATTTCTCTTGCTGCTTTTAAATTTACTCTTTCCTGAATCCTCCCCCCACCCCCCTTCATTAGTTTAAAGCCCTGTCCACTGCCCTAGTTATTCAGTTTGCCAGGACACTGGTTCCAGCCTGGTTTAAGTGGAGCCCGTCCCAACGGAACAGCTCCCTCTTTCCCCAGTACTGGTGCAAGTGCCCCTTGAAGCAAAACCCCTGCCTCCCACACCCTTCTTTGAGCCACGCATTTAACCTTCTAATCTGCTTAACCCTATGCCAATTGGCGGGTGGCTCAGGTAACAATCCAGAGATTATTACCTTCGAGGTTCTGCTTTTTAATTTGGACCCCAACTCCTCAAACTCTCTCAGCAGAACCTCATTCCTAGTTCTACCTATGTCGTTGGTTCATACGTGGACCATGACAACTGGATCCTCCCCTTCCCATGCCAAGTTCTTCTCCAGCCGCAAGGAGATGCCTTTAACCCTGGCACTGGGCAGGCAACACAATCTTCGGAACTCCCAGTCGCGGCTGCAGAGAACAGTATCTATCCCTGACTATACTGTCCCCTACCACAACTACATTCCCTTTCACCCCACCACTTGAAAGGCCTCCTGCACCATGGTGCCATGGTCAGCTTGCTCATCCATCCTGCAGGCTTTTCCCTCATCCACACAGGCAACAAGAACCTCACACCTGTTGGATAAGGACAAATGCCAAGGCTCCTCCAGCACTTCACCTGGGGTCCCCTTACCTGCCGCAGTTGCAGTTACACCTTCCTGTCCCTGACCACTAACCAGACCTGTACCACTACCTAACCTAAGGGGTGTGACTGCCTCCTGGATCAAAGTGTCCAGGTAACTCTCTCCCTCCCTGATGCCCCGCAATGTCTGCACCTCAGACTCCAGCTCAACAACTCTGAGCTGAAGTTCCTCAAGATGCAGGCACTTACGCAAACGTGGTTGTCCGGGATCACAATGCTCTCCACAAACTCCCACATGCTGCAGTTGAGGCACACCACCTATATGACCCAGTTCTATTTAATTAAATTTGTATTTAAGTAACTTAGTTTCCAGTTTAGTTTCCTGACTACTTAATTGATCTCGATTAAGTTATGGGTAATGAAATTAAATATCTACCTGTAACACAAAGCACTACAAGTAGTGTAGGGAAAAAGCAGCAACTCCTTCCCTTCTTCTCCGAATCACTTCTCTATCTCCAAGGGTGACCACTACTACTAGAAACATGAATCTAAAGCAAGAGAGACTGAACAGTGAGTAACAAGACAATTGGGAAGGAAAACTCCACCCTGGAATGTAAAGAATTAGGGGTAAAAATTCAGTTGGTTGCGCCTCCCGTTAGCGCCTTAAGAGGGCGCTAATGGGGCGCAAAGCCGCTAACGCCCGGGCGCAGCGATGTTTGCGCCGCTCGGGAACTTAACTGGAGATTGTGCGGCGGCGCTAAACCATACCGCTGCGACCACCTGCGCGCGCAGATTGTGACGTCATTCCATGGTGCAACGCCCTTGTGGCGCCCCGGAGCGGAAATTGAGTGGCGCCCCCTGCCTTACCGCCTGGCGCATCCAACGACCGGAAGACTGGAACGCTATCAATCGCTGTGGGGCTGGGGGGGGCGCTATTTAAAGGGGGCCTCTTCCTGTCTTTTTCTGTGGTGGACATTTTTGCACCACTCGTTCCGAGAGAGAGAGAGAGATTCGGAGAGAGAGAAAGAGAGACTTCTGCATTGACTCAACGCTTTGTGAGGTAGTTTTGCCTACTGATCCTAACTTCGCTAGTACTTTAGTTGCTGTCCTTCATTACTTTGCTTGCAAAGAGACTATGGGGGCTGCACTGATTGGGGGCGTCGTCCTGCTCCAGCTGAATCGGAGGACACAGAGACGCAGAGAGAGCGTGGCAATGATGGCCAGACGGAGGAGGGCCAACAGGCGTATGTACAGGAGAGCTTACCCTCCCAGGGTATATCGTGAACAGCTCTCCTACATTCATATGTCTGAGGAGCTGTGTTTGCGAAGGCTGCGATTCAGCAAGGAGGTGGTCACTGAGCTCTGCCACCTGCTGCAGCCAGATCTGCAGCCTCAACTGAGGTCCAGGACGTCTCTGTCGGTGGCAGTGAAGGTCACAGTGGCTCTCAACTTCTACGCTACTGGCTCATTTCAAGCTGCTGCTGGGGACCTCGCCAATATCTCCCAGTTCACGGTGCATTGCTGCATCTGGCAGGTCACAAATGCCCTCTTTAAAAGGAGACGAGAGTTCATCTCTTTCCCCATGACCCCAGACAAGCAGCGTGACCGCGCTCTGGGCTTTGCGAGGGTAGCGGGCTTCCCCATGGTGCAGGGCGCCATTGACTGCACGCATGTGGCTTTGCGTGCTCCGCATGAGAATGCCGAGGAATTCCGGAACAGAAAGGGGTTCCATTCCTTGAATGTTCAGTTGGTCTGTGACCACAGACAGCTGATACTCGCTGTCAATGCCCACTATCCTGGCAGCTGCCACGATGCTTTTATCCTGCGCCAGACTACTGTGGCAGAACTTTGAGGCACCGCATCAGCCAGTTGGTTGGCTTCTCGGGGACAAGGGGTATGCATTGAGCACCTGGCTGATGACACCGCTCCGTACGCCCAACACCCCTGCTGAGCTGCGGTACAATGAGAGCCATCAAGCTACCAGGAACATAATTGAGCGCACAATCGGCGTGCTGAAGCAACGGTTCCGCTGTCTCGACCATTCTGGAGGAGCCCTGCAGTACTCGCCTGAGCGAGTATCCAACTTCGTAGTTGTGTGCTGCATGTTGCATAACATGGCAATCCTCAGGACCCAGCCAATGCCACCAGGCCTTGGAGCACCACCAGAGGAGGAGGAGGAAGAGGACGAGGAGGATGATCATCAGCAGCACCAAGGCGGGAGGGCGGCCCACAATGGTGAAACTGCAAGGGCCGTCCGTCAACGGCTAATAGCAAGCCGCTTCTAGGGCCTCTGCTGTGGAAATGGCTTCTGCCATTGCTAACAACATCAATGAACCCAGCACGCAACCCCTAAGCCGGCCAAGGCACCAATAATTCCAACCACCAACCATGTATATTTTGAATACAGAAACTTATTTATTTTACAAACTCTGTGTGTCAATTCCTCATGACAAACTCATAGAAATAAACACAAAAAAAGTCAATAACATAACTGGTTCTCACAACCTGGAGATAATGTCCAAAACACTAAACAAAAGTTGGACCATGAACCTCGACCTTTAATAAAAAAATGACCAGCATTTTGTCACACCTCCTACTTTTTGCCCTTCGAGGGTGATCTCCTTCCCTTGAGCACTTCCCCCCTTCTAACCCTACTGCTCCTCCGTAATGGGACCTCAGTGGCTGCAGCAAGGCTGGTGGAAGGCTGCTGCTCGTCAGACCCTGACACTGCAGATGCCCCTGAAGGACGGCCTCGACCACTTCTGGGCCTGGAGGGCCCGGCTGCAGACTGCACCAACTCTGCATGGGCGGCAGCAGTCTGTCCTACAGGCGGTGGCAAGTGCAGTGGAGAAGTGACAGTGTTGGCAGCAGGAATGCTGTCATCGTGAGAGAGGACAGCAACTCCCTGCTCGCCCGACACACTGGCACTCCCACGGGGCAGCACTTCAGCATCCGGAGCAATCTGCTGGAGAACAGATTGCTGGCCTGCTGCGGCGTGGTGACAGCCCCGGGGACATGTGAACGAACCATCGAGGTTGGCAGCAGTCTGTGCTCGCGTGACCTCAATCTGAGTCTGCATGAGAGCAGTCAGAGATGGGATCACGGCAGCCAGTGACTGAATTGCAGCACTAAGCGTTAGTGTGGCATCCGCCTGTGCTACAGCGAAGTGCTCCACACTCCTTGCCAGTGACTCAATACATTCGGGCACCCTTCTCACTACACCCATGAGCTCAGTGTGCATGCCCACCACCTGGGTGTTCATTTCTGCGATCAGCCGCTCCTCCTCTGCGTCCATTGCAGTAGGAGTGTCTGGCATACTCTCCCTCTGGGGAGAAGGCCCCCGTTCTTCCCTACCCCCATGGCGTTGCTGCAGCACGCTGGGTCCTGGAGCTTCACCCTCATCAGACCCTTCCCCCCTGCTCCCCTCCAGGGAAGGCGTGTTCCCAGTGTGGGCATGGGCTTCCTCGGGAGAGGGTGGCACTGATGCTCCGGCTTCCTCTTCCTCCTCGGCTGCAGCTTCACTCCCAGTGGCAGCTTCAGGGCCCGTCTCCTCAGCTGGTGAATCACCATCTGAAAGCAGGGAGGTACAAGAGTGGCTTTAGCGTGAGGACAGGGTGGCAGTAAGGGAGGAATAAGTGCAGCGAGTTAGCAAGTTGGATTGAAAGTGTCAAAGGCTGGTGTTGTGAGGGACAAGTGGAAGGACAGAGGACAAAAAGGTGATGACCTTACCATTGCTGTCCAGAACGGGGTCGGCGTCTCCAGTGGCGACGGGACCGATCACCCGGCTTGCCACAATCCTGTGGACGCGCTCCTCAAGATCGCTGAGGGGTTGCAGCTGAGGCCGCCCTCCACCTGTCCGTTGCTGCTGTCTCCGATTATGCGCCAGCTTGGCCTGTAAGAAAAAGGACAGCATCTGAGTAAATATACAGCCATGGTCTTGCCTGATGTGCCTCCCATAGGTGAATAGCCCTTACTGTATGCAGCCATGGTCTTGCCTGATGTGCCTCCCATAGGTGAATAGCCCTTACTGTATGCAAAGTGTGTGTGTGTTTCATGAAAGGGCCATAGGTGTTGGATGAGTGTTGTGCATTGGGGTTTTAAGACCCTCTGGCCATAGAGTGAGGTTGAGATGGAGGGATGGAGAGGTATTGAGAAAAAGCCACTCACCCTGACGACCCGAGTGAGGTCGTTGAACTTTTTGCGGCATTGAGTATGGGTCCTGGGCACCATGCTCCTGGAGGAGACGCTCTGAGCCACCTCCCTCCACACTCTTCTGAACTCGCGTGGCAAAGGCCTCCTGCCACTCTCAGGGAAGAGTATACATCTTCTGCGCTCCACCGCACCAACCAGAGCATCCAAGGCCCGCTCGGTGAAGCGATGAGCTCATTCTCTCACCCTCTCCATCCTTGGCAGCAAAATGGATTCACAGGTCTCTCCAGGCCGAGATTCAAGGCTGCAATGAGCAGGGTGTGGCTGGGGAGCAAGTTGGCCCCCCCCGCTTTAAGAAGTGGCCAGCGCCAGTGTGTCTGTGTTCCCTCGCTAACTGGCAGCAGCTGCGCTGCGCTCGCGCGCTGAGTTAGCGCCTCACTGCTCGGCCTTTGCGCCTTAAGACAGGTGTGCAGCGCCTGATTTAGCACTCCACTCACCTCCCGGGGCGGTAAAAGTGAAGTTTCCAGTCAGTGGCGATAATTAGCGCCAGGCGCTAATATTTGCGTCCAGACGATATTTACGCCCCAAATGGGGCGCGACCTAATTTTTCCCCCTTAGAGTCATCCATTCATCTCCTTGAAGGTTAAGTTGCCACTGATCTTAAAAGATGACTGAGGAGACATGCACAAAACCATCCGAAAGAGATACCAAGTACAAAGAAAAAGCAGAAAGCATGGATTCAGTAAAAAAAAAAAGAACACTCCCAAGGCCATTGATCTGCAGTTTTCACAGAAAAATGGGCAGGATCGTAGGAAACAAGATTCTTGAAAGGCTAACATGGATTCCACTCAAAGAAAGTGTGCTCTGGTGATTACCACCATTTGACAATGCCTATCCTACTAAACATCGAGGATAACGGGAGAAATAATGGATAGCTAGGAGCAATTTACAATCTGCAATCTAATTGGTTATATAAAAAATAAAGGTTACTGTGGACTGAGTTAGATTGAAATCCAATCAAGAGATTCCAATAGTTTTGATGTAGACTAATGGATGCCCAGAAGGAAGTTAGTACAAGTATTGTACAGATTATGTCGAGCAAGGGGCCTCAATCTTTTTGCTTCTGAGGCCCCCCTCCCGTGTTATAAAAATTCCACAGACCCGTTGTAACACAACACAAGTATTTTTTGTCCAATTAAACATATATCTTTATTATTTTTGTTTTACTTACAACTTGACTGCTCTCCCCCAGTCTTTCCCCTTCTTAGGCTGAGATTCTCTCTTTTCTCCACACTCCGACTGACCAGAGAGAACTCTCAGAATTATCCTTCCAATTTGCAAGTTCTTTGTGCCTTAAGCAAGCATTTTTTTTAAATGCATATACTGTATAAATGTGTTACTGGACACAATTCCAATTCCCAATGGTACAGCAAACAGTAACTCAACTTTCACACTCTTGTAAATTCACTCATGGAATTACAAAATCATTATATATATACACACACACAATATCTGCATTAATGATTTAGTTTAATACTATTCAGTTGCACAGCAATTGTAACAAGCCCTGTCTTAACCAGTGTTTTTCCACGCAAATGGCACATGCATACACTGACTCCAAAGACATAAACACTTTTCCAAATTTTGGGCTTTCGTGCAATGGCTGTAACTGTCCAGCCCTTACCAGCTGCTGCTTTACAAATAACATAAAAATAAAATTTTAAAAACCAGGACAAGATTTGTTAAGTGCAGCTGCTTTATTGATTATGCACCACCAAGAGGATGGTTTGGGATTAGGAAACGAGTTTTTAATATCTAATAGATACATGTAATATTAAATGACCAGGTTCCAGTCTATATTACTACAAAGCTCTGGGTGCAGAATGGGGTTTTATCCCACAAATGTGAACAATGTCCTGACTTACCCAGTTTTTCCCAGGACTCCTGCAGTTTCTGGATCTGGTTCTCCAGGAACAACATCGCGATCACAAATGCCACAACCGCGTGAAGCTGCAATTTGGGCGGCATGATAATTCTTAGAAGCCCCATGAAATTATTAAGACATAATGCAAGTGAAAAAAAATAAAGAAAATCAAAGAGCAGAGGGCAGGCGTGGGGGATGTGGGGAGTGAAATGACACGCACGGGGTGGAACTAAGGAGAAATCAGAAGGGCGAAGAAAACATGGACACATGGAGAATTCTGCCAACTGATTTGATGCACATAATCATGTCATCGGGGAAACGAGAGATGAAGCTTTAAGTCATGGCCCCTCTCTGGCATCGACTCTCAGTGCTGTTCGCCGGGCAAAGACACAGCGTCTTACCTCCTTGCCCTACCCCCCTCCCACCGCGCGCTGCGTCCAAACACCAACTGCTGCCGCCGCGGCCTCGCGCACGACCGGCCTTGCTTTGTTCCCCTCTCTCTCCAGTATTGGCAAGAAATTCAACTATGATGGCATCACAGCTGACTTGACCTTATCAACACGCACACTTTCCAGCAGGGGTCCATTGGTAGACCAGACACTTCAGGGAGTAGGGACGCTGCCAAACCCAGAGGCACGAAGGCCAATTAAAGACCCCCCTACCACTGTCCCGGCTGAGATCAGCTAACTCAGCACAAACCAGGGATTGAACTTGGTTACCTCGGGCTACAAATGGCTCAGTACTACACACAATCAGTACAAATTACACAGGACAGTGGCTAGCTGAGGGATATTTACCAGGAAGAATGCATCGTAAAATACGGGAGAGGGGAGGATTTGAATGAACCAGCTGGGGAAAGGGTCTGGTTTATCCTTGATGCCCATGAATAAGGTGCATGCACACAGAAGAAAATAGCTGAAGGTAAGGACCATATCAATACAAATTAAATACAACATCTTTGAAGGGAAAAGAGGCTCCTATTTAAGGAGAAATACTTCCATACACTTCTTCACCTAATTTTAAGTTAATGTAGGAAGGTCAGAAGATTTCATCAGTACTGCGGGTCAGCAGAGCTCACACTCCCCAAGTCAGCACCATCTATTACTTTCTTGCATTCCTTTGCGAAACTGTCCTTCGGTTTGGAAACTGATCAACTTCATGCGATTGCACAGCCCGACACCCAGTGATTGTCCTGACATGTGCTGCACTCTCACTTCCAGCACACGATGATATTTGAATCGTTCTCCAGCCTCTCGTCCAATTCCTTGTAACTAATTCCTGAGAGAAACAGAAAAAAAGTTAGCTACAATTTCCACAATGAAGTATCAAACACTCCCAGCAGCTAGTCTCAGGTACTGCACAGGTTAGATACAGAGTAAAGAGGTGTCAGCCGTGGCTCAGTTGGTAGCACTCTCACTTCAGAGTCAGAAGGTCGTGGGTTTAAGCCCCACTCCAACACTTGAGCACAAAATCTAGGCTGACGTTCCAGTGTTGGAGGTGCTGTCTTTTGGATGAGACGTTAAACCGATGCCCCGTCTGCTCTCAGGTGATTGTAAAAGATGCCATGGCACTATTTCGAAGAGCAGGGGAGATCTCCCGGTGCGGTACAGCATGGGCTAGATACAGAGTAAAGCTTCCTCTACACTTGGGGAAGGTGGGACCTGTACAAACAGGACGGTTTGCACCTGAACCAGAGGGGCACCAATATCCTGGGAGGGAAATTTGCTACGGCTCTTCGGGGGGGGTTTAAACTAATTTGTCAGGGGGATGGGAAAAAGGGCTGTAGTCCACGAGCCAGTGGTGAGTGTAGGGAGGTACTGAGGAGGGTATCAAGGTCGCAGGAATGTACCGGCAGACAGGAAGATGGCTTGAAGTGTGTCTACTTCAATGCAAGGAGCATCCGGAATAAGGTAGGAGAACTTGGAGCGTGGATTGGTACTTGGGACTACGATGTGGTGGCCATTACGGAGACATGGTTAGAACAGGGACAGGAATGGTTGTTGGAAGTTCCGGGGTATAGATGTTTCAGTAAGAGTAGGGAAGTTGGTAAGAAAGGTGGGGGAGTAGCATTGTTAATCAAGGATAGTTTAACAGCGGCAGAAAGGCAGTTCGAGGGGGATCTGCCGTCTGAGGTAATATGGGCTGAAGTTAGAAATAGGAAAGGAGCGGTCACGTTGTTAGGAGTTTTCTACAGGCCCCCAAATAGTAATAAAGATGTGGAGGAAGAAATTGCAAAGCAGATTATGAATAGGTGTGGAGGTCACAGAGTAGTTGTCATGGGTGACTTCAACTTTCCAAATATTGATTGGAACCTTTATAGGTCAAACAGTTCGGATGGGATAGTTTTTGCACAGTGTGTGCAGGAGGGTTTCCTGACACAATATGTGGATAGGCCGACAAGAGGTGGGGCCACGTTGGATTTGGTACTGGGTAATGAACCGGGCCAAGTGTTTGATTTGTATGTGGGAGAGCACTTTGGAGATAGTGACCACAATTCGGTAACTTTCACTATTGCAATGGAGAGGGATAGGGCCATACGGCAGGGCAGGGTTTATAATTGGGGGAGGGGTAATTATGATGCGATTAGGCAAGAATTAGGGAGTATAAGATGGGAACAGAAACTATCAGGGAAAGGCACAAACGAAAAGTGGAGCTTTTTCATGGAGCAATTACTGCGTGTCCTTGATAGGTATGTCCCTGTCAGGCAGGGAAGAAATGGCCGAGTGAGAGAACCATGGTTCACAAAAGAGGTTGAATGTCTAGTCAAGAGGAAAAAGGAAGCGTATGTAAGGATGAGAAAACAAGGTTCAGTTGGGTCGATTGAGGGGTACAAGGTAGCAAGGAATGAGCTAAAAAAAGAGCTTAGGAGAGCTAGGAGGGGGCATGAGAAGTCCTTGGCGGGTCGGATCAAGAAAAATCCCAAGGCTTTTTACTCTTATGTGAGAAATAAAAGAATGACCAGGGTGAGGGTAGGGCCGGTCAAGGACAGTAGTGGGAACTTGTGCATGGAGTCAGAAGAGATAGGAGAGGTGATGAATGAATACTTTTCGTCAGTGTTCACCGAGGAGAGGGGCCATGTTCTTGAGGATGAGAGTGTGATAAAGGTGGATAGGCTGGAGGTGGTAGATGTTCTGAGGGAAGATGTTTTAGCAATTTTGAAGAACCTGAGGGTTGATAAGTCCCCTGGGCCAGATGGGATATATCCTAGGATTCTTTGGGAGGCAAGGGAGGAGATTGCAGAGCCTCTGGCTTTGATCTTTGGGTCCTCACTGTCCACGGGGATGGTGCCAGAGGACTGGAGAGTGGCGAATGTTGTTCCTCTCTTCAAGAAAGGAAATAGGAATGACCCTGGTAATTATAGGCCGGTTAGTCTTACTTCGGTGGTTGGTAAGATAATGGAAAAGGTCCTGAGGGATAGGATTTATGACCATTTGGAAAGGGGCAACTTAATCAGGGATAGTCAACACGGATTCGTGAAGGGTAAGTCTTGCCTAACAAATTTGATTGAATTCTTTGAGGAGGTAACTAAGTGTGTAGATGAAGGTAGAGCAGTTGATGTCGTATACATGGATTTTAGTAAGGCGTTTGATAAGGTTCCCCATGGTCGTCTCATGAAGAAAGTAAGGAGTTGTGGGATAGAGGGAAATTTGGCCGATTGGATAAGTAACTGGCTAACTCATAGAAGGCAGAGGGTGGTGGTGGATGGAACATTTTCGGACTGGAGACCAGTTACCAGCGGTGTGCCACAGGGGTCGGTGCTGGGTCCTCTGCTGTTTGTGATTTTTATCAATGACTTGGAGGAGGGGACTGAAGGGTGGATCAGTAAATTTGCTGATGACACCAAGATTGGTGGAGTAGTGGATGAGGTGGAGGGCAGTTGTAGGCTGCAAAGAGACATTGATAGGATGCAGAGCTGGGCCGAAAAATGGCAGATGGAATTTAACCCTGATAAGTGCGAGGTGATTCATTTTGGTAGGGCAAATTTGAATAAGGATTACAGGGTCAACGGCAGGGTTCTGAGGAACGTGGAGGAGCAGAGGGATCTGGGGGTTCATATCCACAGATCTCTGAAGGTTGCCACTCAAGTGGATAGAGCAGTAAAGAAGGCCTATGGTGTGTTAGCGTTTATTAACAGAGGGTTTGAGTTTAAGAACCGTGAGGTTATGCTGCAACTGTACAGGACCTTGGTGAGACCACATTTGGAATATTGTGTGCAGTTCTGGTCACCTCACTATAGGAAGGACGTAGAAGCATTATAAAGAGTGCAAAGGAGATTTACCAGGATGCTGCCTGGTTTGGGGAGGAGGTCTTATGAGGAAAGATTGAGGGAGTTGGGGCTTTTCTCTTTAGAGCGGAGGAGGATGAGAGGCGACTTAATAGAGGTTTATAAGATGATGAGGGGGATAGATAGAGTGGATGTTCAGAGACTATTTCCTCGGGTAGAGGCAGCTGTTACAAGGGGGCATAACTATAAGGTGCATGGGGGGAGATATAGAAGGGATGTCCGAGGTAGATTCTTTACTCAGAGAGTGGTTGGGGTGTGGAATGGACTGCCTGCTGTGATAGTGGAGTCGGACACTTTAGGAACTTTCAAGCGGTTATTGGATAAGCACATGGAGCACACCAGAGTGATAGGGAGTGTGATAGCTTGATCTTGGTCTCGGACAATGCTCGGCACAACATCGAGGGCCGAAGGGCCTGTACTGTGCTGTACTGTTCTATGTTCTATGTTCTATGCCCTGACGATATGCTTCACCCCATACAATTAGTGTGACATTGTTCCTTTTCCAACCCCAGCCATCCTGCAGCCTCTCTGATCAAGACTTCTAATTGTGGTGCTAATTAGAAGCGGTTTTGTGCTATGGGCCGATGCCCAGCATACTACTGAAACTGAATTCACATAGGACACTTTCTGCAAACGGACAAGGAAACCTTTACCCCAACAGTCTGGACTGTGAACACGCACCTCAGTCCCGAAATCGTCTAATCCCCTGCATCACTCCGTCCCCACGGCTTCGATTCCAGTAACGGGTTGAACCCTTGTGGGATGGTTTACCTGTTTTGCAGCAGATCTCATCGTAGCTGTGTGAACCGGTGTAGAGACGCGGTGGCCGGCTCCTCTCGTCGCGATTGATCTTTACTGGGTACTTGTGCAGTCGGCGAATCAGACCTTTCATCAGACCAAACTGAATCAGCTTCCTGCAATCAAAGGAGAGTGAGGCAGGCTGCGTATTCTGCGGCAAGTCGCTCTCCTGACTCCCCAAAGCCTCTCCACCACCTACAAGGCACAAGTCAGGAGTCTGATGGGATACTCTCCATTTTGCTGGCTGAATGCAGCTGTAACAACACTCAAGAAGCTCGACACCATCCAGGACAAAGCAATCTGCTTGATGGCACTTCATCCACTAGACTAAACATCCACCCACTAGCTAAACATCCACCCTCTTCACCACAGGCGCACCGTGGCTGCAGCCACTCGCCAAGGCTTCTCGAGAGCACGTTCCAAACCCACGATCTCCATCACCTGGAAGACAAGGGCAGCAGATACATGGGAACACCATCACCTCCAAGTCACACACCATCCTGACTTGGGCATATATCGCCGTTTCTACATCGTCATTGAGTCAAAACCCTGGAATTTCCTCTCCTAACAGCACTGTGGGAGTATCTTCACCACACAGACTGCAGTGGTTCAAGGCGGCAGCTCACCACCACCTTCTCAAGGGCAACTAGGAATGGGCAATAAATGCTGGCTTTGCCAGCGATAGACGCATCCTGAGAATGAATGAGCCCATCATCCTCATTCATTCGACCTCCTTGTATAGATAAATTACACAAACTATAAAATGAAAGAGTTACAGATTGTCCACACTTAGCCACAACGTGGGAATCCAGAACCCCAGGCTTAACAGCTCACCTCTCGTCCACATGTTGAAGCTGTTGAGCGTAGCGGGAGCAGAGATCTCGAGCTGTGGTGCCGGGGCTGAGCCCACAGTATAGCTGGAATACGTCTCGCAGACTGGCACGCTTATGTCCTGTGGGCAAAGGCAGCAATTAACAGATCTTCAAAGAACATAAGAAATTTGAGCAGGAGTCGGCCATTTGGCCCTTCGAGCCTGCTCCGCCATTCAATGAGATCATGGCTGATCTTCTGCCTCAACTCCATTCACCGGCCCTATCGCCATAACCCTTGATGCCTTTACTAGTCAGAAATCTATCGACTTCTGTTTTGAATATACCCAATGACTGAGCCTCCACAGCCCTCTGGGGTAGAGAATTCCAGGGATTCACCACCCTCTGTGCGAAGAAATTTCTTCTCATCTCAGTCCTGAATGGCCTACCCTTTATCCTGAGGCTGTGGCCCCTGGTTCTAGACTCCCCAGCTAAGGGAAACATTCTCCCAGCATCCACCCTATCAAGCCCTGTAATAATTTTGTATGCTTCAATGAGATCCCCTCTCATTCTTCTGAATTCAAGAGAATACAGGCCTAGTTTACTCAATCTCTTCTCATACGACAGTCCCGCCATTCCAGGAATCAATCTCGTGAACCTTCGTTGCACTCTCTCTATGGCAAGTATATCCTTCCTTAGGTAAGGAGACCAAAATTGTACACAGTATTCCAGGTGTGGTATCACCAAGGCCGTATATAATTGGAGTAAGACTTCTTTACTCCTGTACTCAAATCCTCTTGTAATGAAGGCCAGCATACCATTTGCCTTCCTAATGGCTTGCTGCACCTGCACATTCACTTTCAGTGACTCATGTACAAGGACACCCAGGTCCCTTTGAGCACCTGCATTCCCCAATCAAAGGCCTCCCACTTCTGTAGGACCCGACCCCTCTCCACAAGAGCCCACCGATGGCAGTTTGAAACTATATTTACATCCAGTGGCATTGAGAATATAAGAAATTTTAGGGCATTCAGTCCAATAAGCCCACTCTCGATACTGACTGATCTTAATTCAGGGATTAACTAGTGTTTTACACAGCAAGATCATTACCTCTTTGCAGTCTCTTTCTCTTAGAACACAGTCTAGTACCCTGTATTTTTTTTAAACTACAAACACTGGGCTGATGGTTTCAACAATGTTCCCACAATAATCCCCTAGATCAGTACAATACTTGATTGTCCCATTCAATATATTAACCAAGGAATTAGTGTTGGTGATATTGTACGACAGTCATTGTCTGCTAACTTAACAAGGACGGGTTAACACCTGCGTTAAAATAGCCAACTGAGTCACATCATACATACACAGTAAGCATTTGTTCACTATTATCGGCAACACTAATTTCTAGGCTATAGTCCCTTCTCCTGGTTCCTCACTCCCATATCAGTTATTTTATATTGAACTTCACTTGCCATCGACTGGCTCAGTTTCCCAACGGATCCAAATCCTTCTGAATCTATTTGGATTGCTCCGCCTCCAATTCTAGCATCAGCAAACCAAGATCTCTTTTAACAATGATGTGTCTTTTAAAATTAAAACTGACAGGGGCCCCCACATAAAGGGTGATCCACTCATTTCCATCTTGAGAAGTTTCCATGTATTGGAAATTCTCTCTCTGTTTTGTCAAATGTAACCAATCTTCTTGCTGGGGTGCTGTTTCACAGGAGCTGGTTGCTGGGCTACCATTCCACAGGAGCTGATTACCATGTGACCATTCCACAGGAGCAGATTACCATGTGACCATTCCACAGGAGCGGATTACCATGTGACCATTCCACAGGAGCGGATTACCATGTGACCATTCCACAGGAGCTGATTACCATGTGACCATTCCACAGGAGCTGATTACCATGTGACCATTCCACAGGAGCTGATTACCATGTGACCATTCCACAGGAGCTGATTACCATGTGACCATTCCACAGGAGCAGATTACCATGTGACCATTCCACAGGAGCGGATTACCATGTGACCATTCCACAGGAGCGGATTACCATGTGACCATTCCACAGGAGCGGATTACCATGTGACCATTCCACAGGAGCTGATTACCATGTGACCATTCCACAGGAGCGGATTACCATGTGACCATTCCACAGGAGCGGATTACCATGTGACCATTCCACAGGAGCAGATTATCATGTGACCATTCCACAGGAGCTGGTTGCTGGGCTACCGTTCCACAGGTCCTGATTGCTCTCTGGTACCTTGTTCAAATGGCCATTATCCTGAGTATATGACGGTGGAGGACCCAATGCCCAATCCTGATCTAATCCGATGTTCACACACCTCCAACAAAGGTCATTGGATGGTGACCAAGAATGGGAATCCTTGACCATTTGTTTTTTGCTCCCTAACCCAGGGTTTGTCACCCTGGCTGAGATCGGCACAGTGGATCAAATCTGATGCAGGTCTGCATGGCTCAGCTACACACACGAGAAACTCTCTAGGCCTCTGGGGAGCCATCTCCTATTTAAGACAGTTTTCTATACAGCTCTCTACTTCACTTCCTATGCCATACCATAGACACTAATTAACCTCAGCCACTAATCTCAGACATGGATCCCTGTTAAATAGATTTGAAAATCTAACTACAGTATATGAAATCCGCCCCATGTCACTGATCCAATGTACCAACAGTATCTTGGAAAACTCCAGCAAGTCAGTTAGTACCACTTTCCCTCCATGCTGCCAGTGCCTTATGAAGTTGTACTTTTCCAGATATTCTCCACTATATATCTCTTAGAATGGTTACAGCACAGGAGGAGGCCATTCGGTCCGTCCCGACCCTCTGCAAGAGCACCCCAGCTAGTCCCACTCCCCTGCCCTTTCCCCGTAGCCCTGCACAGTTTTTTCCTTTAGGTACTTATCCAATTCCTTTTTGAAAGCCACGATTGAGTCTGCCTCCACCACCCTTTCAGGCAGTGCATTCCAGATCCTCACCACTCGCTGAATAAAAGGTTTTCCCTCATGTCGCCTTTGGTTCTTTTGCCAATCACCTTGAATTTGTGTCCTCTGGTTCTCGACCCTTCCGCCAATGGGAACAGTTTCTCTCTATCTACTATGTCCAGACCCCTCATGATCTTGAACACCTCTATCAAATCTCCTCACAACCTTCTCCAGTCTATCCACGTAACTGAAGTCCCTCATCCCTGGAACCATTCTTGTAAATCTTTTCTGTACCCTCTCTAAGGACTTCACATCCTTCCTAAAGTGCAGTGCCCAGAATTGGACACAATATTCCAGTTGAGGCTGAACCAGTGTTTTATAAAGGTTCATCATAACTTCCTTGCTTTTATACTCTATGGCTCTATTTATGAAGCCCAGGATCCCGTATACTTTTTAACCACTTTCGCAACCTGCCCTGCCACTTTCAACAATTTGTGCACATATACCCCCAGGTGTCTCTGTTCATGCACCCCCCTTTAGGATTGTACCCTTTAGTTTATATTGCCTCTCCTCATTCTTCCTACCAAAATATATCACTTTGCACTTCTCTGTTAAATTTCATTTGCCACGTGTCGCCCATTCCACCAGCCTGTCTATGTCCTCTTGAAGTCTATCCCTATCCTCCACACTGTTCACTATACTTCCAAGTTTTGTGTCATCTGCAAATTTTGAAATTGTGCCGTGTACACCCAAGTCAAAGTCATTAAAATATATCAAGAAAAGCAGTGGTCCTAGTACCAACCCCTGGGGAACACCACTGTATACCTTCCTCCAGTCCGATAAACAACTGTTCACCACTACGCTCTGTTTCCTGTCACTTAACCAATTTCGTATCCATGCTGCCACTGTCCCTTTTATTCCATGGGCTTCAACTTTGCTGGCACGCCTATTATGTGGCACTTTATCAAACGCCTTTTAGAAGTCCATGAACACCATGTCAACTGCATTGGCCTGATCAACCCCCTCTGTTACCTCATCAAAAAACTCATCAAGTTAGTTAAACATGATTTGCCTTTAACAAATCTGTGCTGGCTTTTCTTAACTAATCCACACTTATCCAAGTGACTTAATTTTGTCCCGGATTATCGTTTCTAAAAGCTTCCCCACTACCGAGGTTAAACTGAATGACCTGTAGTTGCTGGGTTTATCCTTACACTCTTTTTTTGAACAGGGTGTAACATTTGCAATTCTCCAGTCCTCTGGCACCACCCCCGTATCCAAGGAGGATTGGAAGATTATGGCCAGTACCTCCGCAATTTCCAGTTTTACTTCCCTCGGCATCCTCGGATGCATCCCATCTGGTCCTGGTGACTTAGCTACTTTAAGTATCCCATCCAGTATCTCAACTACCTCCTCTTTCACTATGACTTTGGCAGCATCTTCTTCCTTGGTAAAGACAGATGCAAAGTACTCATTTAGTACCTCAGCCATGCCCTCTGCCTCCATGCGTAGGTCTTTATTTTGGTCCCTAATCGGCCACACCCCTCCTCGTACTACCCGTTTACTATTTATATGCCTATAGAAGACTTCTGGATTCCCTTTTGTTAGCTGCCAATCTATTCTCATTCTCTCTCTTTGCCCCTCTTATTTCCTTTTTCACTTCCCCTCTGAACTTTCTTATTCAGCCTGGTTCTCACTTGTATTCTCAACTTGACATCTGTCATACGCCCCCTGACACTTGCTCCACTTGACCTACCTCATTCCCCAGAACCAGATCCAGCAATGCCTCCTTCCTCGTTGGGCCAGAAACGTACTGATCAAGAAAGTTCTCCTGAACACACTTCAGAAATTCTTCCCCCTCTCTGCCCTTTACACTATTACTATCTCAGTCTATATTAGGATAGATGAAGTCCCCCATTATCACTACTCTATAGTTCTTGTACTTCTCTGTAATTTCCCAGAAAATTTGCTCCTCTATATCCTTCCCACTAGTTGGTGGCCTATAGAATACACCTAGTAGTGTAATGGCACCTCTATTGTTTCTTAATATCCATTGCTGAAACCCTCATCCATGCCTTTCTTACCTGTAGACTTGACTATTCCAACGCACTCCTGGCTGGCCTCCCACATTCCACCCTACGTAAACTTGAGGTCATCCAAAACTCAGCTGCCCATGTCCTAACTCGCACCAAGTCCCATTCGCCCATCTCCCCTGTGCTCGCTGACCTAAATTGGCTCCCGGTTAAGCAGCGCCTCGATTTCAAAATTCTCATCCTTGTTTTCAAATCCCTCCATGGCCTCGCCCCTTCCTATCTCTCTAATCTCCTTCAGCCCCACAACCCCCCGAGATAACTGCGCTCCTCTAATTCTGCCCTCTTGAGCATCCCTGATTATAATCGCTCAACCTTTGGTGGCCGTGCCTTCTGTTGCCTAGGCCCTAAGCTCTGGAATTCCCTGCCTAAACCTCTCCGCCTCGCTACCTCTCTTTCCTCCTTTAAGACGCTCCTTAAAACCTACCTCTTTGACCAAGCTTTTGGTCACCTGCCCTAATTTATCCTTATATGGCTCGGTCTCAAATTTTTTGTGTCTTAAAATACTCCTGTGCAGCGCCTTGGGACGTTTTACTATGTTAAAGGCGCTATATAAAAATACAAGTTGTCTCGAACCAAATAGATTCTGTCCTTGACCCCTCCAGGACATCCTCTCTCTCCAGCACTGTAATATTCTCCTTAATCAGTACTGCCACCCCACCTCCTTTCTTTCCTTCCCTATCTTTCCTGAACACCTTATATCCAGGAATATTTAGTAGCTAAGTTACTTGAAGTAAATTTGAAGATTTTTCTCTACAACTTCAGTTACATTTATTAGGCCATAGTTTCAAGGTATGCCTCAACCATTTTATTTAAATAATGGAGTTACGTTTGTCACTTTCTAATTCTCAGGGACATTTCATGACTTCAGTGAATTTTTAAAAATGTTGTTAAAGAATAACAGCCGGCACCTGTACAACACCTTAAAGTAGTAAAACATCCTAAACTGGGATTACTTCGGCACGACGCTGGAGCTGGGATTATTCCAGCACGGCATGGAGTCGGTATTATTTCGGCATGCTTTAGAGCCGGTATTATTCCGGGATGATGCAGAGCCGGGATTATTATGGCACACGTGGAGCAAGGATTATTCCGGGTTGATGTGGAGCAGAGATTAATTTGGGATCACGTGGAGCCGGGATTATATAGGATATACAGCACAGAAACAGGCCATTCGGCCCAACCAGTCCATGCCAGTGACATGCTCCACTCGAGCCTCCTCCCATCCTTGCTCATCTAACTATCAGCAGAACCCTCTATTCCCTTCTCCCTCATATGCTTATCTAGCCTCCCCTTAAATGCATCTATACTATTCACTTCAACCACGCCCTGTGGTAGTGAGTTCCACATTCTCACCACTCTTTGGGTAAAGAAGTTTCTCCTGAATTCCCTATTGGATTTCTTGGTGACTATCTTATATTGATGGCCTCTAGTTTTGCTCTTCCCCACAAGTGGAAACACTCTCTCTGTGTTTACTCTATCAATACCTTTTATAATTTTAAAGACCTCCATTCAAGAAAAAAAGAGACCCAGTCTTTCCTGATGGGTATAACCTCACATTTCTGGTATCATCCTTGTAAATCTTCTCTGCACCCTCTCCAGTGCCTCTATATGCTTTTTATAATATGGCGACCAGAACGGTACACAGTACTCCAAGTGTGGTCTAAACCAAGGTTCGATACAAGTTTAGCATAACTTCATTATTTTTCAATTTTATCCCTCTAGAAATAAACACTAGTGCTTGGTTTGCTCTTTTTTTTTTAAATGGCCTAATTAACCTGTGACACTACCTTTAATGATTTGTGTAATTGTACTCCCAGATCCCTTTGCTCCTCTACCCCACTTAGATTCTTATTTTCCAAGTAGTATGTGACCAAAATGTAACACATATGTGTTGAAATTACTTTACCAATTATATGCCCATTCTGCAAGTTTATTAATATCCTCCTGTAACTTGTTGCAGTCCTCCTCAGTATTGACTATCCCTCCCAAGTTGGTGTCATCTGCAAATTTAGAGATTGTGTTTTTGATTCCCAAGTCTAAATCGTTAAAGTAAATTGTGAACAGCAGTGGTCACAGCACTGATCCTTGTGGGACGCCATTTTCCACCTTCCACAACTACGAATAGCTACCCTTTACCCCTACTCTCTGCTTTCCGCCTTTCAGCCAGCTAGCTATCCAATCTGCTACTTGTCCCCCAACTCCACATGCCCGGACCTTATTCATTAGTCTATTATGTGGCAACTTATCGAAGGCCTTTTGGAGATCTAGATAAATTACATCTACTGCATTGATTATTCCGGGGTTAACATGGAGCCGGGATTATTCCGGCATGGCATGGACCTGGGATTATTATGGGGTGATGTTTCAGGCTGATAACCTTTTGCCAGAAATCTGGGCACGAGCAGCAAACATGATGGGTGCAGACAGCAAAATGCCATTTGATTTTCAATTCCTTTTCACTCAACGGAAACATCCACCATACCTGGCTTAGTGACATACACCAGACACTCCTCCTGCAAGGACTTGTCGTCCACCAGATCCTGCACCCTGGGAGTTGGGCAGTACACATTAGAATACTGCAGAGGGGAAAGGAACAGAAAGCAGTTAAACAGCAACAGAGCTAGAGATCAATGTGATCAGTGCAGGTTCAGTAAAACACAAGGGTTTGTTTTACATTAAGGGGAGAGGGGGGGGGGGGATGGCACGGAAACAGCAGCTAATTCCAAGGTACAATTTGGAAATATATACATACCAATCGTCCTCCGTACACTCACCTGGAATATTGGGACTAAAGTCACTACTCCATAGTATCTGCAAGACAACAAATACTAGCATCATTCCAGGAGTAGGTGTAACATAACACACTGTTCTGGGTAAGCTAGATTCCCATGCTGAATGAGGCTGGGCAGATTCATTTTAGAGGAAGGGCAAATTAAGAAATCATAAGGTCCCTAGGCTTATTAAAGCCTCCTCATCCCAAATGACCATGAAACATTCTGCACTGCTATACACTCTACTCCAACCCATTGAACCTCCCAAGAGGGATAAACACCCGCATATAAATTACTTCATCCCAAATTCGCAGATCCTGATCACCAGTTTATGAAGCTCCTCAAAAAGCATCAAAACGTCAAAAGACCAAAAGATTTAAGGGTGAGAGGTCATGCTCTGACTGTTTGGCCGCAGAGGGAAAAGCTAAAGAATGAGAGATTCGAATAGAGTCAGAGGGACACAAGACGGGAACGAGAGGAGAAACAATGCAAATTCAAGGCCAACGGCGTGAGGCCGAGGAGAAAGAGAAAGAAAAAGAGAGTGTCACTGCACTCTTGAACTGGCAGAGAAATGCTCAGAGAGTCTGGTAGGCGATGCTATGGAACAAAAGCAAAATACTGTGGATGCTGGAAATCTGAAATAAAAACAGAAAAAGCTGGAAATACCCAGAAGGTCAGGCAGCATCTGCAGAGGGAGAAACAGAGTTAACGTTTCAGGTTGTGCCAGAACTCTGATGTTATGGAACACTTTGCCCATAATTTTGTTAAAACCTAACTTTGTTCTAAATTTTAAAGATGACGCTGATGACTTTATGTGGATGACTGAGTTACTATCATCAAGCACAGTTAGTTGAACAAAGATGTATGAACAAGTCGTCTCGGAACATCCCAACCTCATTTTCTCGCATCAATCGAGAGTGCAGAATAGTGGCAAGTTTATTTTGTACTTGGGATGTGGCATTTGATGCCCTGGAGAGGTGGTGGTGGGCCTTCTCCTTAAACCACTGCAGTCTATGCGCTGATTGCACTCCTGTTAAGAAGGCAATTCGATGATCTTGACCCAGTGACGATGAAGGAATGCTGAAGTCCAAAGCAGGATGTGTGCGCCTCAGGGTGGAACTTGGAGGTGGCAGTGTGCTCGTGAACTTGGAGGTGGCAGTGTGCTCGTGAACTTGCGGCTCTTGTCCTTCTTGGTGGTAAAGGTTGTGGGTAAGGGAGGTGCTGTCAAAGCAAGCTTTGCCTCCTGTAGATAGTACATACTGCAGCAACAGTGTGTCGAGGGTGGATATTGAGTTCAGTGGCAGAGGCACAGATCAAGCAAACTGTTCTGTCCTACATGGTGTCGAGCTTTGACTGTTGTTGGGGCTGCACCCACCCAGGCGAGTGGCGAGTATTCCATCACACTACTGACTTCAGACTTTTAGATGGCCTGACAGGTTTTGAGGGGGCAGGACGTTAGCCACTTGCCGCAGAGTACAGAGCCTCTGCCCTGCTCTTGTTGCTATGGTTGATCCAGTTAAGCTTCTGGACAGTGGTGACCTCGAGGATGTTACTGTGGGGCACTCGGCAATGGTGATGCCAGGTAGGCGTAAAAGATCCCATGGCACTATTTTGAAGTGGAGCAGGGGAGTTATCCCCGGTGTCCTAGCAAATATTTATCCCTCAATCAACATAACAAAAACAGATTATCTGGCCATTATCACATTGCTGTCTATGGGAGCTTGCTGTGCGCAAATTGGCTGCCTACATTACAACAGTGACGACACTTCAAAAAGTACTTCATTGGTTGTAAAGCGCTTTGGGACATCCTGTGGTCGTGAAAGGCGCGATAGAAATGCAAGTCTTTTTTTCATTGAAGTCAAGGGAGATGAGTGGGGCTTTTCTTGGTGAAGATGGTCATTGGCTGGCACTCACATGCCACGAACATTACCTGCTACTTATCAGCCTAAGCCTGGATATTGCCCAGGTCCTGCTGTAGGCTGGTCTGGGCTGCTTCATTATCATAGGAGATGTGACTGGAGCTAAACATAGCAAACAGCCCCACTGTTGATGTAATGACAGTGGGAAGGTTACTGATGAAAAAAGCTGAAGGTGGGTGAGCTGAGGACGTCCCACAGCACTTTACAGCCAAAGTACTTTATGAAGTGTAGTCACTGTTGTAATGTGGAAATGCGGCAGCCAATTTGCACACAGCAAGCTCCCACAAAACAGCAATGTGATAATGTCCAGATAATGTGATTTCAATTGAGGGACAAATATTGGCCACGACACCGGGGAGAACTCCCCTGCTCTTCTTCGAAATAGTGCCATGGGATCTTTTACGCCCACCTGGGATGGCGGACGGGACCTCAGTTTAACGTTTCATCCGACAGACGGCACCTCCGACAGTGCAGCACTCCCTCAGTACAGCACTGGAGTGTCAGCCTAGATTTTTGTGCTCAAGTCTCTGGAGTGGGACTTGAACCCACAACCTTCTGACTCACATGCAAGGGTGCTACCCACTGAGCCACAGCTGACACTCCAGGAGGGTGAAGCATTTCAAAAGTAGAGATGTGTCTTTCAGCAAGATGGCACTAACCACACGGATCCCCCCACCTCCACGGCTACATAAACCATTCAATTAAGCGGCAATTAAAATCTTGTGTGTGTGAAATCGCTGATTTGAGAAAGGACAACCATGTTGACATCAATTATCAATAGTTCTCCAGTGCACATTAGTCAAGTTGACCACAGGTTGCCATGGTGCACTGAATGAGCATAAAACATTCATCCACTTTGATACTAAAATTACAATATAACTGTATTTCTTAAAAAATCTTGGGAGAGAACTCCGAGGCACAACACTTTAGAACAACTGAATCCATGCTGTACCTGCCCTGGGAGTGTTTGATGACAGTGTAGAGGGAGCTTTACTCTGTATCTCACCCGTGCTGTACCTGCCCTGGGAGTGTTTGATGGGACAGTGCAGAGGGAGCTTTACTCTGTATCTAACCCGTGCTGTACCTGCCCTGGGAGTGTTTGATGGGACAGTGCAGAGGGAGCTTTACTCTGTATCTAACCCGTGCCGTACCTGCCCTGGGAGTGTTTGATGGGACAGTGTAGAGCGAGCTTTACTCTGTATCTAATCTGTGCTGTACTTGGCCAGAGAATGTTTAGATGAATAGTGTAGAGAACTTTATCCTGTATCAAATCGATTCTAGGCAATGCTTGAGCTGACACTGGATGTTAAAGTGCTCTATTTCCTACCACTAACAAGTCTCACCTTGATCAGCACAGTCAAAACCAGTCATAGAAGGGAGGTGGCGAGGGGCGGTCAGAGAGGCCAAGAACTGACCAGGAGGAATGATTTGTGTATTAAAGGTAGCGAGTTTCCCTTTAAAGTTGTTTGCCTAACTACAGTCAGCTAACCAAAAGGTAAAACAGGGTGAAATAGTTTGCAAGAGAAGATCCGCTCTGTCCTACTCACAGTAAATTCTGTACTGCAATCCGCACCAAGTTCAACTCCACGTCTGCTTCAGCAGAGATCTTCTGGATATGACGGAATCCGTCGATGTACGGCAGAATCTATGGGAGACAGCAACAGCCAAAACTTAGCGTAACGTCACCAACACAACTGTTCAATGCCAATCATCACTGGACAATCGCTGTCTACTCAGCCAGGCAAGTCGCTACGGTGCTTTAGGTGTTCAGAGGCTCCTATAATAGTCTTCTACAGGAGGCATATCTGCATTCCTGTACAGAGTGGTGAGAATGTGGAACTCGCTGCCACATGGAATGGTTGAAGCGGAGAGCACCGACATATTTAAGGGGAGACTTGATATACATATGATGCATATGGCACGAGTCATCCTGAAGGTCAGCTGGTCACAGTGATACGGCACGAGCCACGAGGTCAGCTGGTCACAGTGATACGGCACGAGCCATCGACAGGTCAGCTGGTCAGTGATACGGCACGAGCCACGAGGTCAGCTGGTCAGTGATACGGCACGAGCCACGAGGTCAGCTGGTCACAGTGATACGGCACGAGTCATCGACAGGTCAGCTGGTCAGTGATACGGCACGAGCCACGAGGTCAGCGATACAGCACGAGCCACGAGGTCAGCTGGTCAGTGATACGGCACGAGCCACGAGGTCAGCTGGTCAGTGATACGGCACGAGCCACGAGGTCAGCTGGTCAGTGATACGGCATGAGCCACGAGGTCAGCTGGTCACAGTGATACGGCACGAGTCATCGACAGGTCAGCTGGTCAGTGATACGGCACGAGCCACGAGGTCAGCTGGTCAGTGATACAGCACGAGCCACGAGGTCAGCGATACGGCACGAGCCACGAGGTCAGCTGGTCACAGTGATACGGCACGAGTCATCGACAGGTCAGCTGGTCAGTGATACGGCACGAGCCACGAGGTCAGCTGGTCAGTGATACAGCACGAGCCACGAGGTCAGCGATACGGCACGAGCCACGAGGTCAGCTGGTCACAGTGATACGGCACGAGTCATCGACAGGTCAGCTGGTCAGTGATACGGCACGAGCCACGAGGTCAGCTGGTCAGTGATACAGCACGAGCCACGAGGTCAGCGATACGGCATGAGCCACGAGGTCAGCTGGTCAGTGTTACGGCACGAGCCACGAGGTCAGCTGGTCAGTGATACGGCACGAGCCACGGGGTCAGCTGGTCACAGTGATACGGCACGAGTCATCGTCAGGTCAGCTGGTCACAGTGAAACCTAGCGATGGCCCCATGCCAGCTTGGGGGTCGCGTCATCTAACAATAGGGTCACATGATCATGCAATACCTGAAAATGCCAAACACATGAAAGAAAGACTTACATTTATTTAGCGCCTTTCACAACCACTGGATGTCTCAAAGTGCTTTACAGCCAATGAAGAACTTTTGAAGTGGAGTCGCTGTTGTAATGTGGGAAACGCGGCAGCCAATTTGCGCACAGCAAGCTCCCACAAACAGCAATGTGATAATGACCAGATAATCTGTTTTTGTTATGTGGATTGAGGGATAAATACTGGCCAGGACACTGGGGAGAACTCCCCTGCTCTTCTTCGAAATAGTGCCTTGGAATCTTTTACGTCCACCTAAGAGAGCAGGCGAGGCCTCGGTTTAACGTTTCATCCAAAAGACGGCACCTCCGACAGTGCAGCACTCCCTCAGCACTGCACTGGAGTGTCAGCCTAGCTGTGTTGTGTCTACAAATCACAAGATAATTATGGATGAGGCAGGCCATTCAGCCCATCTTATTTCATCTGTCCAGAAAGACCCTACAGTCCTCCCATTGCAGCATCCATTATTTCTTAAATTATTCCAGAGTTTAACCTCCACTACTCTATCCTGGAGTCTTTCCATGTGGTGATCACTGTGTGTGTGTGTGTGTGTGTGAAGAATTTCCTGATATGAGCTGTACATTTACCTTTTAACTAGTCTGATCCTGTGTCCACTTATCCTACTTTTGTAATTTAATTTAAATTAATATCCCAGATTTACCTTTTCCATACCATTTATCATCTAATACACCGGCATAAGATCACCTCAAAGACACCGACTTTCTACAGCCCAATTTTCTCCAGTCTTTCCCATAACCCAGATGTTAGGGATCAGTCTTGAGCCTCTCACACTGCTTCCAATGGTTGAATGTTTCCCATGTCTCAGTGACCGGTACTCAAGGTGTGGTCTGACCAGAGCACTGTATGTTTCAATCACGACTTCTGCTGACTTGCATACTAATGTAGTGCAACAACTTTCTGAACATCCAGGAAAGGGGGGGGGGGGGGGGGGGTGGGGGGGGGGGGGAGAGGGGGTGGTGGAGTTCCTTGGTCAGTCGGCCTTTTACAGTATCTAGAATTTCTTATGGAAAGCGAAGGCTTCTGGGGGAGTCAGGTTTTCACATACTTACAGCAGACAGCCACACAAATCCCTGTTCTTCTTACGACCTCCCTCTCACCTGCTGCGTGGTGAGGTCCCAGTGGATTTTGATAAAATCCTCTTTACACTCGGTGAATACTGGCACGTCATACTCCTGTACCACAGGCTGGTCCCTCCGCTGGGCGATCACCTTCAGATGAATGGTATTGGATTCATCTACGAGAACGACAAACCACAAACTGCTTAGAACAACACCGTGCACCTCCTTCCTCTGGGAACCATTCAAAAAAATGGGACTGTTTCTTTCAAACACCTTTGCCTTCCTAGCCCCATCGCCAGAGAGTGGGGACATCAAACTACCCATTAAAATCACTTTCCAAATGGAAGGAGTCACTGATACAGAGGTAAAAAATGCAGTGTGGGTGACCCTTAACTGCCCTCTGAAGTGACCTACCAAGCCACTCAGTTGCATCCAAAGTTTACAAAGAATAACAAGGACTGCAGTGGTCTAAGGTGGCCCATCACCACCTTCTCCAGGAAAATAGGCAATAAACTGAAAATGAACAAAAAACGAATTGCTCAAGGGTTAATGGTCAAAATGTGCCTTCAAGATTGGCATTTTTTGATCCACTATCATCGACACTTGGTCTTTGTTAGTGCGTGACCATCACATCTACTACAATAGAACCGATCACACAAAACAGACACACAATAAATTGGTCAGGTGGGCAGAACAGTGGCAAATGGAATTCAATCTGGAGAAGTGTGAGGTAATGCATTTGGGGAAGGCTAACAAGGAAAGGGAATACACATTAAATGGTAGGACACTGAGTAGTGTAGAGGATCATAGGGACCTTGGAGTGCATGTCCACAGATCCCTGAAGGTAGCAGGCCAGGTAGATCAGGTGGTTAAGAAGGCAGACGGAATGCTTGCCTTTATTAGCCGTGGCACAGAATACAAGAGCAGGGGGGGTTATGCTTCAACTGTATAAAACACCAGTTAGGCTTCAGCTAGAGTACTGCGTGCAGTTCTGGTCACCACATTACAGGAAAGATGTGATTGCACTAGAGAGGGTACAGGGGAGATTTACAAGGATGTTGCCGGGAGTAGGGAATCTTAGCTATGAGGAAAGACTGGATAGGCTGGGTCTGTTTTCCTTGGAACAGAGGAGGCTGAGGGGAGACCTTATTGAGGTGTATAAAATTATGAGGGGCATAGATAAAGTGGATAGAAAGGACCTATTTCCCTTAGCAGAGGGGTCAAAAACCAGGGGGCACAGATTTAAAGTAATTGGTGGAAGGTTTAGAGGGGATTTGAGGGGAAATCTCTTCACCCAGAGGGTTGTGGGGGTCTGGAACTCACTGCCTGAAAGGGTGGTAGAGGCAGGAACCCTAACCACATTTAAAAAGTACTTGGATGTGCACTTGGGATGCTCTAACCTGCAGGGCTACGGACCAAGAGCTGGGAAGTGGGATTAGGCTGGATAGCTTTGTTGGCTGGCACGGACACGATGGGCCGAAATGGCCTCCTTCTGTGCTATAATTTTCTATGATTCTATGAAAACAATTATAGCAAAATTAACAGGTAAAATACACCAAGAAACCACATGGGGCACAGGACAGGAACCTCACAATTCAGTAAGAGATGCACCATGCTCCAAGAACAACATCTTAAATAAGTTACAGATGCCAAGATACTGTACTGACAACTTTCCCAAGGATTAAACAAATACCCTTATATTTAAGAAGGAGATAGATAGATTTCTAGATACAAAAGGCATCAAGGGGTATGGGGAGAGAGCGGGAATATGGTATTGAGATAGAGGATCAGCCATGATCATATTGAATGGCGGAGCAGGCGCGAAGGGCCGAATGGCCTACTCCTGCTTCTGTTTTTTCTATGTTCTACCCAAACAAACAAGGTGATGAGAAATCCAGGTGGATAACCAGTATAAAAAATGCTTTGTGACCAACTGCTGATAAAATACTTGAATATAACCGAGACACAAATGAACTTCAAACAGTGCAATCACAATGCGCCAACTGCACAGGAGAAATATACAACAGGCACTGCATCAAATGAACAGCGGTACAGCGAGAGGAAACATGGCCACTGGCCCATTACAGCACCTCATCACAATCAATACCATGTGTGTGACCACCAATCCACAGTGCAAGCCGGCAGCAAATCCAAGCGTAAAATCAAGGGCTGGTACTTTAAAGCATCTGGTGGAGTAAGAGCTGAAATTCTGTGATCATGGGACCCATTCCAAAAAAGAGAGATTGCTTCTTTCAAACACATTGCTTTGCCTCCCTTGGGTGCAGTAGTCTAGTGGTTCTGGTACTGAAACAGGAACCCAGAGGTCCCGAGTCCAAATCCCACCATGGCAGAAAGAATGACCATGAAAGCTGCCGGATTGTTGTAAAAACCCACCGGGTTAATTACAACGACTTGCATTTATATAGCTCCTTTAACGTAGTAAAATGTCCCACGGCGCTTCACAGGAGTGTTATCAAATAAAATTTGACACCAAGCCACATACGGAGAGATTAGGACAGATTTGGTGAAAGAGGTGGGTTTTAAGGAGCGTCTTAAAGAAGGAGAGAGAGGCAGAGAGGCGGAGAGGTTTAGGGAGGGAATTCCAGAGCTTAGGGCCTCGGCAGCTGAAGGCACGGCCACCAATGGTGGAGCGATTAAATTCGGGGATGCGCAAGAGGCCAGAATTGGAGGAGCGCAGATATCTCAGAGGGTTGGAGGAGGTTACAGAGATAGGGAGGGGCGAGGCCATAGAGGGATTTGAAAACAAGGATGAAAATTAAGGCGTTGCTTAATTGGGAGCCAATGTAGGTCAGCAAGCACAGGGGTGATGGGTGAACGGGACTTGGAGAGAGTTAGGATACAGGCAGCGAAGTTTTGGATGACCTTAAGTTTATGGAGGATGGAAGATGGGAGGCCAGCCAGGAGTGTGTTGGAATAGTCAAGGTTAGAGGTAACAAAGGCATGGGAGGGTTTCAGCAGAGGATGAGCTGAGGCAGGGGCGGAGTCGGGGCAATGTTATGGAGGTGGAAAGAGGTGAGCTTAGTGATGGCGCGGATATGTGGTCGGAAGCTCACTTCAGGGTCAAATATGACACCAAGGTTGCAAACAGTCTGGTTCAGCTGTAGACAGTTGCCAGGGATGGAGTCAGTGGCTAGGGAATGGAGTTTGTGACGGGGACCGAAGACAATGGCTTCGGCCTTCCCGATATTTAGCTGGAGGAAATTTCTGCTCATCCAGTACTGCTAATTTAGAGAGGCGGTGATGAGGTATAGCTGGGTGTCGTCAGCAGACATGCAGAACCTGACGCTGCGTCGGATGATGTCGCCGAGGGGCAGCATGTAGATGGGAAACAGGAGGGGGCCAAGAATAGATCCTTGGGGAACACCAGAGGTAACAGTGCAGGAGCGGGAAGAGAAGCCATAGCAGGTGATTCTCTGGCTACGACTGGACAGATAAGAATGGAACCAGGCGAGTGCAGTCCCACTCAGCTGGCCAATGGTGGAGAGGCGTTGGAGGAGGATGGTGTGGTCAATCGTGTCAAAGGCTGCAGACAGGTCGAGAAGGATGAAGAGGGATAGTTTATCACGGTCACAGTCACATAGGATGTCATTTGTGACTTTAAGAGGAGCCATTTTGGCACTGTGGTAGGGGCCGAAATCTGATTGGAGGGATTCAAACATGGATTTCCGGGAAAGATGGGTATGGATTTGGGAGGTGACAGCACGATCAAGGACTTCGGAGAGGAAAGGGAGGTTGGAGATGGGGCAGTACTTTGCAAGGGCAGAGGGGTCAAGGATTTTTTTTTTTTTTTTTTTTTTTTTTTTAAGGAGAGGTGTGATGACGGCAGATTTGAAGGGGAGGGGAACGGTACCTGAGGAGAGAGAACCGTTAATATCAACTAAGATGGGGGCCAGGAAGGGAAGTTGGGTGGTCAGCAGTTTAGTGGGAATAGGGCTGAGGGAGCAGGAGGTGGGTCTCATGGACAAGATAAGCTCAGAGAGGGCTTGAGGGGAGATCAGAGAGAAACTAGAGAAAGATGCGAGTTCAGGAATTCATTAATGACCTTCAGGAAAGGGAACCTGCCACACCTACATGGTCTGGCTCCAGCCTGAGGTGGTTGGCTCTTAATGCCCTCAGGGCAACTGGGGATGGGCAATTAAGTAATAAAAACAGAAAATGCTGGAAATACTCAGCAGGTCAGGCAGCATCTGTGGAGAGAGAAACAGAGTTAACGTTTCAGGTCGATGACCCTTCGTCAGAAGCCCGACCTGCTGAGTATTTCCAGCATTTTCTGTTTTTATTTCAGATTTCCAGCATTGCTTTTGTATGGGCAATTAAGTACTGACTTGCTGTTGTGGCCCACATCCCAAGAACAAATAATAAAACAAAAGATCCTTTTGATGGCGAGTTAGCTGATCGCAGATGAAGTGGCAGTAGAAGGTGCTACAATCGGCCTCAGCTCCCCGTGCAAGGGAGTGGAAAAAAAATCAGCCCGGGATGCTACTCCTCATTACTACCAACGCCTCCTACGGGAAAAGTGTGCGTGTCAGAAGTGGGTATGGACAAGATTGTGATCCGCATTCATTCTTTTATAATTTATACCTAGACATACACACACGTAGTGCCTCAGCAAACTTCATAGGACATACAAAGAACCCAAGTACCCACGGGCATACCTATTGGCAGTGAACACTCTCCACGGGCATTCAGCTCCTCCAGAATAATGGTCATTAGCGGGACCAGTTTCTGCTTGCTGTCCTCATTGGAGATGAAACCGCTCTCCAGCTAGAAAAAGAAAGTTATTTTTATAGATCAGACTGCGCAGTGTCAGAGCAAGCCGCTTCATCTAGCCCAAAGCACTTCACAAAATCCACTTTCAGCAACGCCAATGGGATGAGGCTGCCCCGTTTTACACCTGACCCCTTACTGATGGTGGAGATGAGATTTATCATCACATCGGTCTGGGCTGGTGCGTCAACCACCAAGGCCTCGGGCTGAAAACACAATACACTAACCCACTGTGCCACCTAGTTTCAGACAGTTTTAAAAACACTTTGGCATGTATGCCCACCCAAACATGGAGTTCAGTGTCTAACTTTACCAGTGCCATTCTGTAGTGCCCAACCACTTTGGCAAACTGGACCCGGGAGAACTGCACACCGATGTTCCCTGTAAGCTGCACTTTGTTCTGCATGGCTTGTTTCTCTTAATGTGCGGTCCCTTTAAAAGCTGGTGAGCAGCCTGCGCAGGACCTTTGAGATTACTGCGCGGCCGTAGCGGGAACATTGCTGCACACCTGCACAAAAAGCACCTGGAAACTTTAACACTTAACTCCAGTCCTTCTCGTCAAAACACTGAAACCTCAGTGTCACAGAATACCATGTAGTAAATAGCAGTCCAAGTGTTACGCTTAAGTTAGACAGTATGTCTTGTCAAGTCCAATCAAGGTGGCTGTAAATATTTCATACCCGTGAAATTTTCAGAATGCATCCAGGACTGCTTCCTAGATCAGGGAGTTTCTCGGGAAGATTGAGTGACATACCGCTAGTAAAGAGAGAGATGGTCCCAGAAGGCGGAATGGCCTTTTCCTGGCTTGTTCTTACCTCCAGTGTAGTGAGGTAGCCTGCCAGCTTTTTAACGATCGGCTCCAAGGAGCAGGTCTTGGCTTTTGCATCACACACAAAGCCCAGATTGAAGAGCAGCGCATTTCGGACATACTTCTTGTGTTCTATGCACACAGGACAGCCAATCAGCTTCTTGTCCATAGCAGTGCTTCGCAGCATAGAAAGGGAAAAAAAACTGATTAACAGAAATACAGAATTAAAGCAAACAGTATTCACAATACAATTTTTCTTTTTATCGCTAGGGGACCATCTAGTCCAAGAACTGCACGCACCCTGGAGGGGGGACAGGGACGACAATCACACACAGGCAACATAAACTCCATATACCCCGTGGGATCTAACAATATATACCAGTTGCCTTGAGTCTGATGGCCCCTATTTATTGCATTACTGCTTACTCTGCTCTCCTTGGTGGATGCAAAAGATCCCACGGTACTATTCGAACAGCAGGGGAGTTCTCCCCGGTGTTCTGGCCAATATTTATCCCTCAACCAACATCGCTAAAACAGATGATCTGGTCATTATCACATTGCTGTTTGTGGAACCTTGCTGTGTGCAAATTGGCTGCCACGTTTCCTACAACAGTGACTACATGTCTTCAAAAGTACTCTATTGCCTGTAAAGCACTTTGGGACATCCTGATGTTGTGAAAGGCGCTATATAAATGCAAGTCTTTCTTATTTTAACAGCAGCCCCCGGTTCAGTAGCAAATGGTGTAGAGTCAATGAGCTGCCACTAAGTGCCAAGAACCACCACAACAGAAGGATTCCCCCAGCATCTCTGGGGCCAGCAGCGCTGGTGATGGCTGCAAATGCAAAGGTAAATTATCCACTTCTGCACTCTTGGCTGGCAGTGAACACTGTGCTCAGCCTGTCCATACAGGCCAGAAAGGGGTTCCTCAACCACTGGCTTGTAAAGACCTTCCCCAGCCATCAGGAAAGGTCTGGCAGCCAGAAATAAGCCAACATTTGTAACTTTAAAACAACTAGTGCTAGGAGTAAAATAAGTCAACAGAATCAGAGGGGAGACGAGGAGACGTTTTATTTTATGCAGCAAGTTATGATGATCTGGAATGCACTGCCCGAAAGGATGGTGGAAGCAGATTCAATAGTAACTTTCAAAATGCAATTGGATATATCATTGAAAAGGAAAAAAATTGCAGGTCTATGGGAAAGAGCAGGGGAGTGGAACTAATTAGTTAGCTCTTTCAAAGAGCGGACACAGGCACGATGGGCTGAATGGCCTCCTCCTATGCTGTATGATTCTAACTGCATGCTGTATGATTCTAACTGTACGCTGTATGATTCTAACTGCACATGCTGCTGTTTATTTGTTGTCGCAGGTGCTGGAGAATCCATACAGGGCAGTTTACACAACACCAGGAGCTCCAGCTTATTACACAACCACTTCTATGCGAATACGTCCTGTGATATAAAAAGAGGGCCTGAGCGCATAAAGGGTTTGTGAATTATGCAACTTACACAGTAATGAGTTTATTCTGTAACTCTGGCTTTGTTATGATGTACACCTGGACTGTATCAAACAGCTCCCTTGAGATATACTCCTCAGGCACCTGTAACAGATCCAGACAAGTGATTCAAAGAAAGACTGATTGATTGAATAGCCAAGTGATATAACATTTTGCTGATTCCTAAATACTTAAAGTCACCAGCTACAGTGAATGAGCTGCCATCCTTTATGACATCATCTTAAATAGAACAGCAGCTCTGTGCCAAGGTTCCCAGCATAAATTCATTACAGCCAGTGTTCTCACTGATGTACTGATATTATAGTGGGGAAAAAAATACACTTTAATGTTGTACGGTAGGCTTCGAGTCGGATAATCTTAATTCATCACCTTAAGTTGCTTCTCCCCACGAACCAGTGGCAAACCTGTAACCCCCTTCACCCTAGTGTTAAGCTGCTCTTCTATTGGGCTGAGTGCTGCCGGTGGACCCTGATGCTCAAGTCTCATGCAGCCCATGGCAAAGCCAAAGAAAATTTGCCAGACTTGCTAAAGTTGGTGGCCGGGAAGACCAAAAACAGACGTCGACACCGGCAGTGGGAGACCCACGCATAAGGAGTCGCTAGCACTAGACCTATATTTAAAAAAAAATCAGCTTTATACAGCTTACAACGTGCTCTATGGTGTCATCTGTGGCTCCGTGGGTAGCACTTTGAGTTAGAAGGTTGTGGGTTCAAGTCCCACTCCAGAGACTTGAGCACAAAATCTAGCCTGACACTCCAGTGCAGTGCAGTACTGAGGGAGAGCTGCACTGTTGGAGGTGCCGTCTTTCGGATGAGATGTTAAACTGAGGCCCCAGCTATCCTCTTTGGTGATGGAAATAGTGCCATGGGATCTTTTACTAAGAAGAGTGGGGAAGTTCTGGCCAATATTTAACGCTCAACCGACATCATTAAAACAGATGATCTGGTCTTTTATCACATTGCTGTTTGTGGGACCTTGCTGTGTGCAGAATGGCTGCCACATTTCCTACAACAGTGACTACACTTCAAATGGACTTCATTGGCTGTAAAATGCTTTGGGACGTTCTGAGGTTGTGAAAGGCGCTATAGAGATGCAAGTCTTTCTTTCTCGAGACAACCCAAGTTTGGAAGGGTAGAATCTGCAGCTGAATGCTGCACCTATTGCCAAGTTCAAAAGCAGAGAGGAGGTGGGATCGAAGTCTCATGTTTTGATAGTTTCTTTCTGACAATGAAAATTTATTGTAAACATTAAAAATCACCCCCACATTATGAGATACAGGAACAGAAAAATATATTCAAAAATTACACCCAGACTGTTGTTGTTCTGATTTACATTTTAGAAATTTCAGGTCCAGCACTGAAATTTGGGTGATAACCCTAATTCATAAACTCAAATAAATCCAGGTGCTAAACAACTATTTGAAACATGTACACCCCTCACATGCCATCAGAGCTATTATAGCCAGTCCCTCTGGATGGAACTGAATCATTTCAGGCTCACTCCAGGCATCGCAATGCAGAAAGTCTGCTCTGCCATCGCAGGCCAAACCACCTGCTGCTGGAAGATAGACCAGCAAGTTACAACAGCTCATCACACCTGCACTCCGTACATACAGCGCGTGACTTCAGTACCGATGGCAGCTTTAATGGTGGGGAGCTGGTGGGCAGTGCTGCTCAGCTTGGGTGCTGCTTTGATGCAGTTCCTGCTGCCTGGGAATACAGGAAACACTGTAACCAGGGGGGGGGGGTCTCTCCTGTCTGGAGGGGGGGGGGGGGGGGGTGGTGTCTCTCCTGTCGGGAGGGGGGGGGGGGGTGGTGGTGTCTCTCCTGTCGGGAGGGTGGGGGGGGGGGGGGGGGGGTGTCTCTCCTGTCTGGAGAGGGGGGGGGGTCTCTCCTGTCTGGAGAGGGGGGGGGGGGTCTCTCCTGTCTGGAGAGGGGGGGGGGTCTCTCCTGTCTGGAGAGGGGGGGGGGGTCTCTCCTGTCTGGAGAGGGGGGGGGGGTCTCTCCTGTCTGGAGAGGGGGGGGGGGTCTCTCCTGTCTGGAGAGGGGGGGGGGGTCTCTCCTGTCTGGAGAGGGGGGGGGGTCTCTCCTGTCTGGAGAGGGGGGGGGGGTCTCTCCTGTCTGGAGAGGGGGGGGGGGGGTCTCTCCTGTCTGGAGAGGGGGGGGGGTCTCTCCTGTCTGGAGAGGGGGGGGGGGTCTCTCCTGTCTGGAGAGGGGGGGGGGGTCTCTCCTGTCTGGAGAGGGGGGGGGGGGTCTCTCCTGTCTGGAGAGGGGGGGGGGGTCTCTCCTGTCTGGAGAGGGGGGGGGGTCTCTCCTGTCTGGAGAGGGGGGGGGGGGTCTCTCCTGTCTGGAGAGGGGGGGGGGGTCTCTCCTGTCTGGAGAGGGGGGGGGGGTCTCTCCTGTCTGGAGAGGGGGGGGGGGTCTCTCCTGTCTGGAGAGGGGGGGGGGGTCTCTCCTGTCTGGAGAGGGGGGGGGGGTCTCTCCTGTCTGGAGAGGGGGGGGGGGTCTCTCCTGTCTGGAGAGGGGGGGGGGTCTCTCCTGTCTGGAGAGGGGGGGGGGGTCTCTCCTGTCTGGAGAGGGGGGGGGGGTCTCTCCTGTCTGGAGAGGGGGGGGGGTCTCTCCTGTCTGGAGAGGGGGGGGGGGTCTCTCCTGTCTGGAGAGGGGGGGGGGTCTCTCCTGTCTGGAGAGGGGGGGGGGTCTCTCCTGTCTGGAGAGGGGGGGGGGTCTCTCCTGTCTGGAGAGGGGGGGGGGGTCTCTCCTGTCTGGAGAGGGGGGGGGGGTCTCTCCTGTCTGGAGAGGAGGGGGGGTCTCTCCTGTCTGGAGAGGGAGGGGGGGTCTCTCCTGTCTGGAGAGGGGGGGGGGTCTCTCCTGTCTGGAGAGGGGGGGGGGTCTCTCCTGTCTGGAGAGGGGGGGGGGGTCTCTCCTGTCTGGAAGAGGGGGGGGGGTCTCTCCTGTCTGGAGAGGGGGGGGGGGTCTCTCCTGTCTGGAGAGGGGGGGGGGTCTCTCCTGTCTGGAGAGGGGGGGGGGTCTCTCCTGTCTGGAGAGGGGGGGGGGTCTCTCCTGTCTGGAGAGGGGGGGGGGGGGTCTCTCCTGTCTGGAGAGGGGGGGGGGGTCTCTCCTGTCTGGAGAGGGGGGGGGTCTCTCCTGTCTGGAGAGGGGGGGGGTCTCTCCTGTCTGGAGAGGGGGGGGGTCTCTCCTGTCTGGAGAGGGGGGGGGTCTCTCCTGTCTGGAGAGGGGGGGGGGTCTCTCCTGTCTGGAGAGGGGGGGGGTCTCTCCTGTCTGGAGAGGGGGGGGGGTCTCTCCTGTCTGGAGAGGGGGGGGGGTCTCTCCTGTCTGGAGAGGGGGGGGGTCTCTCCTGTCTGGAGAGGGGGGGGGGTCTCTCCTGTCTGGAGAGGGGGGGGGGTCTCTCCTGTCTGGAGAGGGGGGGGGGTCTCTCCTGTCTGGAGAGGGGGGGGGGTCTCTCCTGTCTGGAGAGGGGGGGGGGTCTCTCCTGTCTGGAGAGGGGGGGGGGGTCTCTCCTGTCTGGAGAGGGGGGGGGGTCTCTCCTGTCTGGAGAGGGGGGGGGGTCTCTCCTGTCTGGAGAGGGGGGGGGGGTCTCTCCTGTCTGGAGAGGGGGGGGGGTCTCTCCTGTCTGGAGAGGGGGGGGGGTCTCTCCTGTCTGGAGAGGGGGGGGGGGTCTCTCCTGTCTGGAGAGGGGGGGGGGGTCTCTCCTGTCTGGAGAGGGGGGGGGGGTCTCTCCTGTCTGGAGAGGGGGGGGGGTCTCTCCTGTCTGGAGAGGGGGGGGGTCTCTCCTGTCTGGAGGGAGGGGGGTCTCTCCTGTCTGGAGGGGGGGGGGTCTCTCCTGTCTGGAGGGGGGGGGGGGTCTCTCCTGTCTGGAAGGGGGGGGGTCTCTCCTGTCTGGAGCGGGGGGGGGGCGCTCTCGGGTGGTCGCGCGTGTCTCCGGTACCTGAAAGGTGATTTTCGGCCCAAGGGTCGGGTGGAACTCGCTGAAAAAGACGCACTCGATTCTGCTGCCCATGGCGGAGCAGGGAGCGGGCTGCGCGGCTACAGCTGGGCCCGAGGCCCAATGAGCGGCCCAAGCCCGGCTCACGTGACGCCACCGCATGCCAGCTTCGAAACGCGGTGGCGTCAGCACGCAGCCACGCAGAAGCCTCCGGCAGCGATGGCGGAGCCGGGCACCGAGTTCTGGCTGTACCGCGTCCTGCGAAAGGCGGCTGGCACAACAGCTCATCTTCTGGGCCTGGGATTCACCATCGGCATCGGGGTGGTCACTAAACCGGGGTCCAGTGAGTATCTGTTAGGTGAAAGGGAAGCCCAGCCCCGACATCAGGAGAGGGCGAACCGTACGGAGTATGGGGGGCGGGGCTCCCGGTGTATTGTGTCATCACGGGGGCGGGTCTCTCGATGTAGTGTGTCATCAAGGGGCGGGGCTCTAGGTGTATTGTGTCATCAAGGGGGCGGGGCTCCAGATGTAATGTGTCAACACGGGGGCGGGGCTCCAGGTGTATTGTGTCATCACGGGGGGGGCGGGGCTCCAGGTGTATTGTGTCATCACGAGGGGCGGGGCTCCAGGTGTATTGTGTCATCACGGGGGGGCGGGGCTCCAGGTGTATTGTGTCATCAGGGGGGGCGAGAGGCTCCAGGTGTATTGTGTCATCACAGGGGGCGGGGCTCCAGGTGTATTGTGTCATCACGGGGGCGGGGCTCCAGGTGTATTGTGTCATCAGGGGGGGAGAGAGGCTCCAGGTGTATTGTGTCATCACGGGGGCGGGGCTCCAGGTGTATTGTGTCATCACGTGGGGGGGCTCCAGGTGTATTGTGTCATCACTGGGGCAGGGCTCCAGGTGTAGTGTGTCTTCACGGGGGCGGGGCTCCAGGTGTATTGTGTCATCACTGGGGCGGGACTCCAGGTGTATTGTGTCATGGGGGGGGGGGAGAGAGGCTCCAGGTGTATTGTGTCATCGTGGGGGGTGGGGCTACAGGTGTATTGTGTCATCATGGGGGTGAGGCTCCAGGTGTATTGTGTCATCACGGGGGCGGGGCTCCAGGTGTATTGTGTCATCATGGGGGGTGGGGCTCCAGGTGTATTGTGTCATCATGTGGGCGGGGCTCCTGGTATATTGTGTCATCATGGGGGGTGGGGCACCCGGTGTAATGTGTCATCACGGAGGCGGGGCTCCCGGTGTTTTGTGTCAGCACGGGGGAGGGGCTCCCGGTGTATTGTGTCATCACGGGGGAGGGGCTCTTGGTGTATTGTGTCATCACGGGCACGGGGCTCTTGGTGTATTGTGTCATCACGGGGGAGGGGCTCCAGGTGCATTGCATCTTCACGGGGGCGGGGCTCTTGGTGTATTGTGTCATCACTGGGGTGGGGCTCCAGGTGTATTGTGTTATCACTGGGGAGGGGCTCCAGGTGTATTGTGTCATCACGGGGGCGGGGCTCCAGGTGTATTGTGGCTCCATGGTGCAGAGGCTTCCATCTGTAGTCGAGCACCACACCTTAAGTTTTTCTGCACTCCTGGGCTGCTTTGGTTCAGCCAGGGCCAGATATATAAATTTAAGTATTTGTTCCAATTTGGTATTTATGCACCAAAGAGGCAAACCTCCAGGTCTGCACAATTTAAACTGGACAAGCCAGCAAATAAGAAATATAAGAACATAAGAATTAGCAGCAGGAGTAGGCCATACGGCCCTTCGAGCCTGCTCCGTCATTCAATAAGATCATGGCTGATCATCGACCTTAACTGTCCAAAAATGTGTGGGTTAGGTTGATTTGGCTATGATAAATTGACCCTTAGTGTTAGGGGGGATTAAATATGTGGGGTTATGGGGATAGGATGGGATATGTTAGGGGGAATTAAATACGTGGGGTTACGGGGGTAGGGTGGGATATGTGTACTGTGGGGATTAAAGCAGGGACAGGGTACTGGATTTGGATGATCAGCCATGATCGTATTGAATGGCGGAGCAGGCTCGACGGGCCGAATGGCCTACTCCTGCTCCTAGATTCTATGTTTCTATGTTAACTCCACCTTCCCGCCCGATCCCCATATCCCTTGATTCTCTTAGTGACCAAAAATCTATCAATCTCAGCCTTGAATGTACTCAATGACTGAGCACCCACAGCACTTTGGGGCAGAGAATTCCAAAGATTCACAACCCTCTGAGTGAAGAAATTCCTCCTCACCTCAGTCTTAAATGGCAACCCCTTATCCTGAGACTATGCCCCCTAGTTCTAGACTCTCCAGCCAGGGGAAACAATCTCTCAGCATCTACCCTGTGAAACCCTATAAGAATTTTATACATTTCAATGAGATCACCTCTCATTCTTCTAAACTCCAGTGATTACAGGCCCAATCTACTCAATCTCTCATCCCAGGAATCAATTTAGTCAACCTTCGTTGCACCCCCTCTAAGGCAAATATATCCTTCCTTAGGTAAGGAGACCAAAATTGTACACAGTGCTCCAGTTGTGGTCTCACCAAAGCCCTATATAATTGCAGCAAGACTTCCTTACTCTTACACTCCAACCCCCTTGCAATAAAGGCTAACATTTTTTTTGCCTTCCTAATTGCTTGCTGTTCCTACAAGCATGCAGGATGCATAGAAACTGAATTGTCTTTACAACGATTACCGAAACTTTAGTCTCCAGCCTTCTAAGTCCAGGAAGCCTAGCCTTATTTGTGCAGGTTTGTCCTGCTTGAGTTTCATGGGCCTGGAGGTTTGGAAAGGGCTGTTTTCACAGAAACATAGAAGATAGGAGCAGGAGTAGGCCATTCGGCCCCTCGAGCCTGTTCCGCCATTTAATGAGATCATGGCTGATCATCCAAATTCAGTACCCTGTCCCTGCTTTCTCCCCATATCCCTTGATCCCTTTAGCCTTAAGAAATATATCTATCTCCTTCTTGAATATATTTAATGAATTGGCCTCAACTGCCTTCTGTGGTAGAGAATTCCACAGGTTCACCACTCCCTGGGTCTCAGTCCTAAATGGCTTACCCCATATCCTTAGACTGTGACCCCTGGTTCTGGACTCCCCCGCCATCAGGAACATCCTTCCTGCATCTAGTCTGTCTAGTCCTGTTAGAATTTTATAAGTTTCAATGAGATCCCCTCTCATTCTTCTAAACTCGAGCGAATATAAGCCTAATCATCCCAATCTCTCCTCATACGTCATTCCTGCCATCCCAGGTATCAGTCTGGTGAATCTTCGCTGCACTCTCTCCATGGTAAGAACATCCTTCCTCAGATAAGGCGACCAAAACTGCACAATACTCAAGGTGTGGTCTCACCAAGGCCCTGTACAACTGCAGCAAGACATCCTTGCTCCTGTACTCGAATCCTCTCGCTATGAAGGCCAACATACCATTTGTCTTCTTAACCGCCTGCTGCACCTGCATGCTTACCTTCAGCGACTGGTGCACAAGGACACCCAGGTCTCATTGCACTTCCCCTTTTCCCAATCTATTGCCGTTCAGATAATAATCTGTCTTCCTGTTTTTGCCACTGAAGTGGATAACCTCGCATTTATCCACATTATACTGCATTTGCCATGCATCTGCCCAATCACCCAACCTGTCCAAATCACACTGGAGTTTCTCTGCATCCTCCTCACAGCACACACGCCCACCCAGCTTTGTGTCGTCTGCAAACTTGGAGATATTACATCTAGTTCCCTCGTCTAGATCATTAATATATATTGTGAATAGCTGGGGTCCTAGCACCGATCCCTGCGGTACCCCACTAGTCACTGCCTGCCACTCGGAAAAGGACCCGTTTATTCCAACTCTTTGCTTCCTGTCTGCCAACCAGTTCTCTATCCAAGACAGTACCTTACCCCCAATCCCATGTGCTTTATCTTTGCACGCTAATCTCTTATGCGGGACCTTATCGAAAGCCTTCTGAAAGTCCAAATACACCACATCCACTGGTTCTCCCTTATCTATTCTACCAGTTACATCCTCAAAAATTCCAGTAGATTAGTCAAGCATGATTTACCTTTTGTAAATCCATGTTGACTTTGTCCGATCCTGTCACTGTTTTCCAAGTGCTCTGCTATTACATCTTTTATAATGGACTCTAGCATTTTCCCCACTACCAATGTCAGGCTTACCGGTCTATAATTCCCCGTTTTCTCTCTACCACCTTTTTTAAATAGTGGGGTTACATTAGCTATCCTCCAATCCATGGGAACTGTTCCAGAGTCTATAGAATTTTGGAAGATGACCAGCAATGCATCTACTATTTCTAGGGCCATTTCCTTAAGTACCCTAGGATGTAGATTATCAGGCCCTGGGGATTTATCGGCCTTCAATCCCGTCAATTTCCCTAACACTATTTCCCTACAAATACTGATTTCATTCAATTCCTCCCTCTCATTAGACCCTATGTTCCCCGACATCTCTGGGAGGTTATTTGTGTCCTCCTTTGTGAAGACAGAACCAAAGTATGTATTTAATTGGCCTGCCATTTCTTTGTTCCCAATTATAAATTCCCCTGATTCTGACTGCAAGGGACCTACGCTTGACTTCACCAATCTTTTTCTCTTCACATACCTATAGAAGCTTTTACAGTCAGTTTTTATGTTCCCTGCAAGCTTACTCTCATAATCTATTTTCCCCCTCTTAATTAATCCCTTTGTCCTCCTTTGCTGAATCCTAAACTGCTCCCAATCCTCAGGTTTGCTGCTTTTTCTGGCCAAATTATATGTCCTCTCCTTGGATCTTATGCTATCCCCAATTTCCCTTGTTAGCCACAGTTGAGTCACCTTTTTCATTTTATTTTTATGCCAAACAGGGATGAACAAATTCTGTAGTTCATCCATGCGATCTTTAAATGTTTGCCATTGCCTATCCACCGTCAACCCTTTAAGTAACGTTCCCCAATCCATCCTAGCCAACTCGTGCCTCATACCATCGTAGTTTCCTTTATTTAAATTCAGGACCCTAGTCTCTGAGTCAACTACTTCACTCTCCATCTTAATGAAGAATTCTATCATATTATGATCGCTCCTCCCCAAGGGGCCTCGCACAACAAGATTGCTAATTAATCCTTTCTCATTACATAATACCCAGTCTAAGATGGCCTGATCTCTAGTTGGTTCCTCGACATATTGGTCCAGGAAACCATCCCGTATACACTCTAGGAATTCCTCCTCCACAGTATTGTTACTAATTTGGTTAGCCCAATCTATATGTAGATTAAAGTCACCCATGATAACTGCTGTGCCCTTATTGCACGCGTCTCTAATTTCCCGTTTAATGCCATCCCCAACCTCAGCATTACTGTTTGGGGATCTGTATACAACTCCCACTAACGTTTTCTGCCCCATGGTATTTCTCAGCTCTGCCCATACAGATTCCACATCATCAGAGCTAATATCCTTCCTTACTATTGTGTTAATCTCCTCTTTAACCAGCAATGCTACCCCACCTCCTTTTCCTTTTTTCCTGTCCTTCCTGAATATTTCAGTGCTGCTGTCTCATTGGTGGATAAATCCAAATATTACAAGGCCAAGATCTGTTAGCATCGGCCACTAGAGATATCTGCACATTAATGGGGACATAGATTTAACCTTTATATGTGATCCTGATACTCCATGCTGCACACACCTATGCAGCACATGAAGACAAAAGCTTGGACACCTCTGGCCTATGCTATATGAGTCGGAGTGCTAGGGTTTGCGGACTGGACTGCAAGTAGCCCACGGGCTCTACTTTAAACCTACCCAGCCATAGACTCAGTCTTATTCCGTGACTTATCGATTGAAAAACATGAAGAATTCAACACCTAGCCCCTTCGCCACTCCAGCATCTTTCACATATGGCCGGGCTCTGACTCAGTACAGTATGTTTATTCCAATCTCTCTCAGGCCCGCTTCAAGATATCTTCCTCTGTTACATTGTGATTGTGCTGGTGCTTATCCTTTTCTCACTCCTATTTGGAATAGTTGATGGATTGTGCTTCCCATTTCCACCCATCCCTCACCTATTACATGGTTCATCTCTTCCCTTTCTGAAGTTTCCACTCTCCATCTCTGGCAGTGAGCTCAATACAGATATATTTCTATTACGAGCTCCCACATCTACTTGGATTTCCTTTCTTCCCACCCTCCTCCAGCCCTTTCTCTTAGTTTTTCCGATTTGTTGCATCTGCTCCGATACCTTGGCCATTATCCAGGTGTGAGCCTTGATGGCGAGTGTTGACGAGCTATTTGGTCATGGTGGTACCATAGTTGAGTTCAATGACGACATGTAATTTAAGCGAGGCTTGCTAGATGGTGATCAGCCAGGATTTCTACTCCTTATTCTCCCCCCAGCCCTGGGGTGCTCAGGCTAACTATAGATCAAATCTTTTTGCTATCTACATAATGGAATCCACATTCGTGTGTGGAGGAGGATAAGAATGAGTGAGAGGTCATTTCTGGAACTGCTAAGGCCAAAAGGGAGTTGCTTGTTTTGGCAATTCCCCGAGTACGGAACCCGAGTAGCTTCTGATGCCGAGGGTGAATTGCCAGATGGGAGCGAGGGTGATTCCATCCAGCCAGTGTTCTGAGCGGGTTGCCTAGATAATTTGAGTTAGAATGAGCATCTGGAACTTCTGCCTCCCGAGAGGTTTGAAAGGTTCTGTAACCCAGCGGGGAAGCCAGTGCCTTCAGGAGAGGAGAGGAAAAAAATGAAATTAAAAACTTCCTTCCTACATAGTCCTCCTGGGAAGAGCCGGCACAGGCATGATGGGCCTAATGGCCTCCTTCTGTGCTGTAAGATTCTGTGATTCTCTGAAAGTGCTTGTGACTCAGTGTTGTGATGAAGATGTCATTGGTCTGTACCTGAGGTACCTGAAAGAACAGCTGATGATTTCACTTTTTTTTTTGTTCTAGGTCTATTTTCTTGGCATCCGTTCCTGATGGCTCTAGCTGTAAGTAATCTACTATTGTATATTGTGCATGGAGATATTCATCAGAGCCTGCCCTTCAGATCAGCTTGTTTTCCTTTGAAGGATATGCTACTCTCCAAAGAGAGCACAATCCTCCCCTTTCCCCTCGCACAATCTTTCCCCCTTCCCCTTAAACCCAAACACATCCTCCATCCAGGAGCAGGTAGCAGATTCAGACGGAGGTGGCTGCTCTCTTCAGCACCTCTGCTTACGGACACAGCTGAGACACAAGCTCAGCGGTGAGGCGGACTGAGCCTGTGTCCTGTCTGTGTGTGCTGGCCCACTGCGCCGCCTCGGCGTCAGTGTCCTTTCAATTCTAAAGCGACACTCCCCACCATTTGCCACTCGCCCCGATCCCTGTCCCCTGTTGTAAAACAAAGTTGCTCCATGAGAACTTACACCCCACCTGCCCCTCTCCCTCACGCGAATACAGGCTTTAAACAGAAACGCTGCCTGCTTTGGACATCAGTGAGTCCACACGTTCATCCGAAGCTGTATTGTGCTGGTGTTCTGGACTTGTCTCCCACACAGAGGGTGGACAGTTGCATCCCAGAACTTCATGCCTTGCAGACTCACTTCAGTTTGTAGTACCATTGGCAGGTTGCCTGTGACTTTGCTCAGAGTGAACCAGAGGATGCGCTGTTTTATGCGGACAAGAGCATAAGAACATAGGAATTGCTAGACGAAACTAGACCAAGATCCATCTAGTTCGCCTTCTACCTTCCTGGTAGTCGCTCGATACAGCGATAATCCTGTTGTTGACTAATCATGGCAATCAATCTCTATCATCTAGTATTACACCATGTAACGCACAATGTATTCTTCTGTTGCTACGGTGAAGCTGTGTTTCAGCTGGCCTGTAAAGGAGCAAGCTGGAGCTTCCATGCCTGTGAGTTGTGTGCCCTCCCACAGGGGAGGCCTGATGAATGAAGCTGCCAAGCAGTGGTGTGAACGTGGCAGGACTCTGGCACAGAGCTGTCGAGTGAGGCTCAGCTACAAGACTTGTTCTTAAAATTGTAAGTTCTATAGTGAACCAGCAGCATAATGGTGCGTTATGTTAATGGGCCAATGTGCTGTGGTAAGATGTGGGCTTTTAGCCAGTGATCCTTTAGAGCAGAGAAGGTTAAGGGGAGATTTAATAGAGGTGTTCAAGATTATGAAGGGTTTTGATAGAGTAAATAAGGAGAAATTGTTTCCACTGGCAGGAGGGTCGGTAACCAGAGGACACAGGTGTAAGGTAATTGGCAAAAGAACCAGAGGGGAGATGAGGAGAATGTTTTTACACAGCGAGTTGTTATGTGATGGAATGCACTGCCTGAAAGGGTGGTGGAAGCAGATTCAATAGTAACTTTGAAAGGAAATTGGATAAATACTTGAAAAGGAAAAATTTGTAGGGCTATGGGGAAAGAACAGTGGAGTGGGACTAATTGGACAGCTCTTTCAAAGAGCCGCCACAGGTATGATGGGCCGAATGGCCTCCTTCTGTGCTGTATCATTCTATGAGTCCCATGTTCTAGATTTCAGTCTGAGTGGAGGTTGAAGCTTCTCTGCAGGGAGTGTAGACCTGGTCACTTTTCCACACCTCCTAGTGACCCCCTTTATCAGCCAGGGCACGGTGCATGGTGTGAGGGGCAGATGGCCCACTCGGCCTTTCAACCAGATGTTCGGCATGGCGAGAGGGAACAGGGTGTTGCCCTCTTTGCCGGGGGAATGGGGTGGGAGACCAAAGAAAAAAAAAGGAAGAAGGAGCTGAACGCTTAGAGGATTCTTGGTTCTATTCTGACCATTCTTATTTTCCCATAATTTATGCATCATTCAGGAGAGCAGAGGTTATCTGTTTGTCACATCCAAGACTCTCTTTGTTTCTCTCTTTGTTTCCTACATTACAACAGTGACTACACTTCAATAAGTACTTCATTGGCTGTAAAGCACTTTGGGACGTCGGGTGGTCGTGAAAGGCGCTATATAAATGCAAGTCTTTCTTTCTCTATTCTGGTACGTGAGAATACAGAATGTTGAACGTGTGAAGTTATTGATCAATGATTTATCTCCTGGAACCTTGCTCAACACTTCCTGGGGAGCCTGGGGCAACTTCTCAGAGAGATTCTTTGCCCTAACATTGGCCAAAATAAACAAACTCTTGCTTTTTGAGAGGTTATTGGCAGCATTTACTCTGACTGTTATTAATTTTATAAGAGAGATATAACAGAGAGAGCCCAAAGCACTTTTGAAGAGTAGTCACTGTTGTAACGTAGGAAACACAGTAGCTAATCTGCGCACAGCAAGCTCCCACAAACAGCACTGTGACAATGACCAGATCATCTGTTTTTAGTGCTGTTGGTTGAGGGATAAATATTGGGAAGAACTCCCCTGCTCCTCTTTGAAATAGTGCCGTGGGATCTTTATATCCACCTGTGAGGGCAGACTGGGCCTCGGTTTAACGTCTCATCCGAAAGACGGCACCGCCGACGGCTCAGCGCTCCCTCAGTACTTTAAAAAAAATTCGCTTATGGGATGTGGGCGTCGCTGGCAAGGCCAGCATTTATTGCCCATCCCTAGTTGCCCTTGAGAAGGTGGTGGTGAGCCGCCTTCTTGAACCGCTGCAGTCCGTGAGGTGAAGGTACTCCCACAGTGCTGTTAGGGAGGGAGTTCCAGGATTTTGACCCAGCGACGATGAAGGATCGGCGATATACTTCTAAGTCAGGATGGTGTGTGACTTGGAGGGGAACTTGGAGGTGGTGTTGTTCCCATGCACCTGCTGCCCTTGTCCTTCTAGGTGGAAGAGGTCGCGGGTTTGGGAGGTGCTGCCGAAGAAGCCTGCACTGGAGTGTCGGTCTAGATTTTGTGCTCAAGTCTCTGGAGTGGGGCTGGAACCCACAATCTTCTGACTCAGAGGCGAGAGTGCTGCCCAATGAGCCACGGCTGGCACATATTCATGGGATCAGCCAGGCGCGGATTATGGAAAGGTTGTATATGAGGCGAATGCTGGGTTATCTAGGGCACTCTCTGCCAGTAACAACCGAGGAAATAAAACCAAGCAGTAATTAATAGCAAGTGTTGTGATTTGACAAACGAAACTATCTTCCAGTAGCACTAAAGGGTATAAGAAGCAGTGTGCCAGTGCTTGAGGTTGTGTGTGGAATGAGAAGGCTGATATGTTTCACATAGCCGGCTTAGACATGCTTGAAAGAAATAAAGTGAGGGAGGAATAGCTAGAAAGCGACAGCTTCTGAAAATGACAAGTGTAAATTTAACTTTGGGTAATGGGAGGTCTGAGTCAGTTTGGATGAAAATGTGTATCAAAGTAAGGAAATTAATAACAGGAATCGGTGCAGATTAATTACCAGGAGAGGAAGAGATTAACGTGTAACAGATGGGGAAAGGGAGGACGATAATTATGGGGGCTCTTAGTTACTCTAAATTAAAATGGAGTTGAGGGAATCTTTCAAAAGGTAATTCTATGCAGCTAATGCAGGATGTTTCTTGATATGGCTTGTTACAGTGAAAGACTCAAAGGGCTCCGACTTGACGTGTATTTAGCAGCCCGTTTGAGGGGGAGGAACACGAGCATCAGCGATTTTCAAGCTTTTTGATGCTGTGATTTAAGTAGCAGCTAGGCAGAATAAAATGTATTGCGGATTTCAGTAAAAGCAATCGTCAGAAGGTTGAAAATTGGAGATGGGGAAGAAGGGAAGTAAAAGGGAAAATACAAAACTTCCTCTCTCTCTATGAAGATTTGAAAAGTTAAAAGTTCTATAAATGAAAAACTGAATTTTCAAAAGGCTTAAGGAAACAAGGGAGGTTAGAAAATTAAAAAAAACAAAGAGTCCTCCTGCCTGCTCTGGGTGAATGCATTGCATGGTGTGGTACTGAGCAATACGGACCAGGACGGGTTGCAATTAGCCTCAAGTCTTCAAAGGCTAGGGAGGGGGAAAAGATCAGCCAGACTTCCTACTCCCGATCGCTGTCAATAGTGCTGAAAGTTTGCATTTTTGAGCGTTGGGCCCAGGTGTGATGCTCCCAAAGGCCAGAATGGCCAATGGTTACCGTCTAGGTTTGCATGATTACTTGAGGTAAGTTGCTGCAGGGATTCTGTTCCAGCATCATTTCAGGAGGGAAGGTAAACTGGAACGGGAAACAAATCGTACAAATCTTGATCTAAAAAAATCAATAGGAAGGAGGAAAAGCATAAGATAGCATATTTGAAGGAACAAGAGAGGAAAGTTAAGAGGAGCAATGATCCTAGCATTGATGGGGAGAGAGGGAGGAGCCCTTATCAGCGTTTTCCTGTATCCTGTCCAGGAGTTCATGAGAGCTGCTAGAAGAGCTTGCGACGGTATAGGAGCAGTATTCAAATCATGGATGGAGTCTTGAGCTGCAGAGGAGGAAAGAAGTGTTTGGCACTAAAGAGAGTAAGCTTCTCATAGGTAGCTTTAGAAATGAAGGAGATCCAGATTGGATCAAAAGAGACCCTGAGGCAAAAAACACCTGTGGGTGAAGGGGTAAGAGGAGTCATCAATGGTATGAAGTGATAGTTGCTGGTTGGAGAGGTGGAGAAACTTCAAAGAATTAAAAAGCAAGATTTTCATTGTCCATATCAATGGGCATGAAAGAGATTGAGATTTGGTGCTTCAAACATGGCATTAGGAGAGCAACGGAGGTTGTGTGCACTGGGTGCATGCTTTGGGAGGAAGTTGATGAAATGTAGAGTGGATTCAGCAACAAAAGAGTGTAGAGCTGGAGGGTGATTGGAAAAGATCATTATGTGGAGAAGAAATAGAATGGGAGGAAGAAAAAAACAGAGTTCTGGGGATCCTCTGGGTTGATGGGAAAAGAGTCAGAAACATCAATTACAGCAGAGACAGAACAATTTGAGAGGAAACTAGACAGCCATGGGCAAGATCATGTAATGGTGTCTTGTTTAGGAGTGCACGATGCCAGACCCTGTCAGAGGCTTTGGAGATGTTCAAGAGAGTGACAAGTGAATCACTAATGTGTTCAAAAACAAGAGTTACAGAGGTGGGTAACCTAGGCAACAAGATCACCAGTGGAATGATCATGCTGAAAACGACATTGGCGATTGTGAATGAGGTGAGGGATAATCTTTCTTTTTAATCTGAGAGTTAACAGCAGCTTCTTTAAAATGTACATGTAAAGGCGACAGGGCAGCAGCTGCAAAGGTAAGGAGATCAACTTCCTTAGAGATAGGAAGAACAGAAACGAAGAGAGGGAAAGTTGGACTAGGAGTTGGAGAGACTAAAGAGATGTGTAGGACATGGACAAGTTGGAGGCAGATGTCTTGAAGACAATAGGTTGGCCAGCAGCAGGAGCAGAAGCCTTATTAGAATCCCTAGAGTGGAGGATCTGACGGACAGAGTGGGGATAAAATCTGACGTTGGCCATAGTGATAGAACAGACAGGGCATAGTCGAAAGGGAAAGGTGCTCCAAAAAGTTCAGCTTTCTCTTTCAGAGAGTTAGCTGAATCGCCAGAACAGAAGAGGCTTCACAGAAGTTTTGAGACATGCAGAAATTTAACCGTGCTTCTGTTTTCTCCTAGTTTTCCTTCATTATGACTCAAGCCATTCTGCTGTTCTCTCCAGAGAGTTCCCCTATTCTGTCCTACTCGAGGAAAGTCAAAGTCCGAACCCACTGGGTGTTGCAGGGGCTGGCCACGGTGTGTGCTGTCCTAGGTTTAGCCATTATCAGCTGTAACAAATACCTGAACGACAAACTGCATTTTACCAGCTGGCACGGCCTGGTTGGCCTAGTGACTGTCCTGTACATTTGCATGCAGTCCCTCGGTGGGGTGACACTGCTATACCCCAACCTAATGAGGAACTGGTCTCTGGCCAAACTGAAACTCTACCACGCCACCTCCGGACTGGTCAGCTACCTGCTGGGCTGCACCAGTCTGCTGCTGGGCATGTGTTCGGCATGGTTCACCGAGACCGTGACTGGTATTAGCTGGTACCTGGCAGTTTGCTGCCCAGTCCTGTTGGCATTGGTCCTCATGAACCAAATGACCAATGCCTACCTGAAGAAAAAGAGGATGCAGCCTTGAATAAACTCTTCCGTCCCGTCCGCAAACGCTCAGCAACAACCTGGACTCTTACTTATCTGTAATTCTACTGCAGTATAACTCTCAAAACCAACCTGAACGAGTACACAAAGACCGCCCCCCCCCCCCCCCCATCAACGCAGGTGATTGGTGCTGAAGTGAGAACTACAGGCAGATCAGTGCTAAACCTGGACTCGTTCTGGATGATGGAAAAGCTGATCTGACCATTGACGAGATTGTTTCCCAACTTGCTCAATTAACGTTGCCTGCCGCTTTGTGATACCTTTCAGAATGTCGGAGTGCCTTCATGCACGCTTCATCTATAATGAAATGCCCCTGTGTGTTCCTCCATTGCTGGTCAGCACAGCGGTGAGCAGCACTGGGTCTTGGTTACATTGATGTTCTCTGAATGTTCCTTTGGTTCGTTCTTACTGATTGAAGTTCAAAAGAAAATATTCAACAAAATGGAAACAAACGTTGTACTCATGAGCCGCGATGTTACTTACGTGAAGCGAAGTTCAGTGTTCAAACCAAAATCTCCATCAGTGTTGTGCTGTATTTAAATGAGCCTCCCACATCAAGAGGGATCTGTTATGTTAACCTGGAATTGTTTAAAATCTGTCATTTTCAACTCATTCGTTGTTTACGAGCTCTCATTTCATTTATTGTAATATTATCCCTTACACTAACCCTCCTTCTTAATTCCCTCAAAGTATCAATCTACAACTAAGGGGATGGGTAACTTCAGTCTTGTTTGGGATAGGCTGTTTATTTATTAATGTAAATGCAATTTTAATTGTGCTGTTTAATTCTCAATCGACACATTCCAAATCCATTGCCCTGTAAATGCTTAATCCTGTTTGCTTTCTGTGTTTGTGTGTGTGTTTTTTTCCTAAGTGTTGCTCCTGCAGTATTGTGTGAATGCTTAGCCCCATTTGTCCTATATTGAGGGTTTTTTTATTGCTGGTTGGACATTGTTTGAGTTGGGAGGAACAGCCTGTGCAGCACTGGTGTGGTCTATGGCCCTTTCTCTGTGCTACTGCTATCTAAGGCCATACCGATACTCAACGGGGGTGAAATTGGATATGGAGGGGGGACTCAAAATAGGCCTGATATTCAGTTCTATCGAAGTCAATGGACAGAATAAGGGGCGGAGCGTATAATGGGCAATGAATGCGATACCGTTGGTTTTGTGTCCCGGCCCATGACCAGTTTCACCCCTGATATCCTGTCCCAGCTGCAAAAGAGATCTTAGGCTCCAGTGAATTACTTTCAGCTTCAACAAACAACTTAAACATTACTGTATGGTGAGACCATCCCTGGGAGAGTAACTGTACTATGGTCCTGTGTGTGTACATAAGTGTCCTTGTGACTCTGTGCCTTCAAAGGAACCACACCAACCCAGCAGATGTGAAATTCTTACTGCGAGGGATCTGCCTGTGCATGCAGTAAGTTGTCTTGTACAGTATTGTCACCTGGCCTCTTGTAGTTGCTTTTGCCTGAACTGCAGCAACCGGAGGCTGGACTGTGTTCGGAGAGTAAGAGACCAAATAGTTTGGTAGAGATAGACGGTCACCCTAAACAAGAGATGATGTGACATTGAACTGTAACTCAAAGGAGAAATTGCATTACCTACACACACTTTTTAAAGATCTGAGAATATCTACAGGCACTGAGACAATTCTTGTGGGCAGACTGATGATATAAAATGTTGTGATTCTCAGACTTAGTGTGCAGGCCTGTCCTGGCATACTTCAGTCCTCAATCCCATGGATGGCTACGGAGAGTCCTGCAATAGAACGAAAGCAGTGGATTAAGTGAACTCCAACAGCATCCAAGCACCACGTGCCTCTTTCTGTGCTAACCCAACTATCCTGCGTCAGCACAAAATGGCTCTATGTTTGCTTGGGGGGTCTCAGTTCCCAATAAGGTTAGTATTGAAACATCCTGCCACCAAGATAGCTTCAATATTGAGGTGTCAGAGATGTATCCTGTTGGTTGTGGTGAAATTAATAATGGTGCTAAGGGCCTGTCAGATTCAAATGTTACTGCTCGACTGTTGGGTTTTATTCCTAATCAACTTGTGGCTGAATTCCATTGGTTTACTGAAGCTGTTTGTACTGAGCCATGCAGTCAGCGTCTTCCAGCTCTGAATAAACACAATAAATGACCATCTTTCATGTGCTGCGTTCTGTCTGCCTGAGTGCTTTGTGACTTGTGTGCAGTTAGGCTCTGCATTCCTTTGTAAGAAATGTAAAGTGAGTTTCAGGAGGTGCCAGCCCCAAAAAGACTCTGTTCACCAGGGGCACCCCCCCCCGATCTACTTGGACGAGAACTCTCAGCTTGTCCCTTTCCCCAGTCCACTACTGTTTCATTTCTCTGACACTGTTGGCACTGTGACAAACGTGTAGTATTTTTGTTTGGCTCGGTGGCTGTCCCTTTAAATTCAGTCACCACGCATAAGGGGATAGATTATAATTTTATGCAGTAGTGTAAACAGGCGATAGCGAGCCAGCAGCCCGTTCCACATCTCTCCCCATTTTTATTTCCGTTTGCTTCAGTGGGAGAGATGTAAAACGGGCTGCCGATTCGCTATCGCCCGTTTTACCCTATCGCACAAAGTCAAGATCTACCCCAAGGAGTGTAAAGCCAGCTGCAGTTAAAAACAAACAAACCCACATCCCAGCCGAATTCAATGCAAATGCTGTGAGCGCAGTTTGAACATGTTTTCGAGCTGCAGGCTTGAGGGGGAGATCTGAGCTACTTTTGGAGAAACACAGACTGTAATTTGTTCCATTAAATGTATGGCAGGTAATTATTTTTGAGTCCAAGTGTCACTTATGAAAATCGAGGCAAGCTGTGGCGACTGGTAAAGGGGTGTAAAAATGGCTGGATCTGTTCATTAAACTGAGTTGGTAGAAGGTAGTGTAATTGATTGACATCTTCACAGTGAGAGATAAGGCAGACAAGTTAGCTCCTGTAGTCAGAAAAGATCAACAATAAGACTACATCTAAAAGTTATCTATAAAACAATAGCCTACTGTAAATATAAAATTGTATTATATTATTAATACAATTAGATTATTCACCTGTTCATTGTTTAATAAATTTGCTTAATATTTTAAACTTAAAATGAGGTCTGATGTGACTCTGCTGCTTTCAAAGACTGGAGGCATAGAATAAATTCCAGTAGTTTAAAGATAATTACCAGACAGGATTGCTGTTTGTTGTCTTGGGAGTTTAACTGAACACTTACCTCGGTCTTAAGGCTAGGATAGACTCTCTTGAAGGTATCGGGCATTGGGACTCGCTGTTGAGATGATCTAAGATATGAAAGCCAAAATAGTCTAAAGTCAGAAATGTAGAAAAGCCTCAGAAACAGTAGGTGGTATTCATCGAGCTCACAAAGACCTCGAGCGAAATTTAAAACCAGCAGAATATTTAGTTTTAAAGTAGTTAAAAAAGGGGAAAAATGGCACAAACATGATGCCAGAAAGGGATTGGATTCATTATCTTATATAACTGCAAAAGAAAGAATTTCAACAAAAATATCAAGTGTTTCAACTAGAGTTGCTGAGACTCGAGGAAGATTGATATGGACACATGCACTAATGATCTCACTGAGACCGTCGATATCCCATTGGCCAAAGACCAACCAGAATACCACTCGGAGTCAGGAGTAAGAGAAGTAGGAGTGTCTACGCTCGTACTATCCTGCTGAGGAATTATTTGAGTGATGAGAATGTTCTGACTAATTGAGCTAAGAAGGAGAAAGTTTTGGCGGTGACTGGAAATCAGACAAAGGCTTCAGAGCCGAGCCAGTCTGAAATAGTGGTAACAAAAGCAAAATACTGCGGATGCTGGAAATCTGAAATAAAAACAGAAAATGCTGGAAAGACTCAGCAGGTCAGGCAGCATCTGTGGAGAGAGAAACAGAGTTAACGTTTCAGGTCGATGACCTTTCATCAGAACTGGAGGATTTAAGAGATTACGGAGCCAGGGGAAAAAGGTGGTGGAGGTGGAGGGTGGAGGAAAGAACAAGGAAAGGTCTGTGATGGGTAGAGGGCAGGAGTGATTATATGGCGAAAGTGATGATGGTGCAAGGGAAAAGGAGATGGTAATGGAGTAAAGAAACAAAAGATGGGTCTAGAGGAGCAGTAAATGGCAGTAGCAGAATCATTACCAATAACTGCTGACCCAAAAAATGAGAGCAGTGGTTACAATCTGAAATTGTTGGGCTCAGTGTTGAGTCCGGAAGGTTGTAAAGTGCCTAATTGAAAGATGAGGTGGTAATGCTGGGAACACTGAAGCAGTAGCCAAGTCCTGAGGTGAGGACACTCCAGATCACACAGTGATGCCAAGCCATGTAAAAGCAGTGAAAGGGCCTGAGGTTTCAATGTCCTGCATAAAGCGATCAACCAGAGGAACCTGGGTAGTATAGAAAGAAAGAACTTGCATTTATATAGCACCTTTTATGACCCCAGGACGTCCCAAAGCCCTTTATAGCCATGATAATGACCAGACAATCTCTTTTCGGTGTTGGCTGAGGGATAAATATTGGTCAGGACACTGGGGAGAACTCTGCTGCTCTTCTTCTCTGACAGTGCACCACTTCCTCAGTACTGCACTGGAGTGTCCGCCTAGATTATGTGCTCAAGTCTCTGGCGTGGGACTTGAACCTACAACCTTCTAACTCCGGGTAGAGAGTGCTACGACTGAGCCATAGCTGACATTGCAGACTGAAAGGAGTTAGCAGAGGCTCAGCAGATTGACCCTACAATAGAGGGCATGCGGGCTCAAGCCCCCTGGGGCAGCCTGAACCCATGGGATGGTATAGTTATGAGGAGGGACTATTGGCCAGACATTACAAATCCAAACCCATTGAGGGGCAGGAACCAGAAGAGTACCAACCGATAGTAGTTCTGCAGGCATACCTGAATGATTTACTAAAGGTAGCCCATGACGTCTTGGAAACATTCACTATTTACTTATTCGCTTGTTCGTCTTTTAACTAAATTGACTTAATAGGCCCCTTGACATTCAACGGCATTACTATCGCTGAATCCCCGAACATCAACATCCTGGGAGTCACCATTGACCAGAAACTTAACTGGACCAGCCACATAAATACTGTGGCTACAAGAGCAGGTCAGAGGCTGGGTATTCTGCGGCGAGTGTCTCACCTCCTGACTCCCCAAAGCCTTTCCACCATCTACAAGACACAAGTCAGGAGTGTGATGGAATACTCTCCACTTGCCTGGATGAGTGCAGCTCCAACAACACTCAAAAAGCTCGGCACCATCCAGGACAAAGCAGCCCGCTTGATTGACACCCCATCTACCACCTTAAACATTCACTCCCTCCACCACTGGCGCACCATGGCTGCAGTGTGTACCATCTACAAGATGCACTGCAGCAACTCACTAAGGCTTCTTCGGCAGCACCTCCCAAACCCACAACCTCTTCCACCTAGAAGGACAAGGGCAGCAGGCGCATGGGAACACCACCACCTCCAAGTTCCCCTCCAAGTCACACAACATCCTGACTTGGAAGTATATCACCATTCCTTCATAGTTGCTGGGTCAAAATCCTGGAATTCCCTCCCTAACAGCACTGTGGGAGCACCTTCACCGTGCGGACTGCAGCGGTTCAAGAAGGCGGCTCACCACCACCTTCTCAAGGGCAACTAGGGATGGGCAATAAATGTTGGCCTTGCCAGCAATGCCCACATCCCAAGAACGAATTAAAAAAAAACTAAAATGAAGTTAAATATGATGCTTTACCGTTTATTGAGGATGGGAGAGACGCTATAGGGACATAGGATAATTCCAGTTGCTAAAATAATTAATGAAAAGATTGCTCTGTTTGTTACTCTGGGTGCATTACCAAAGGCTTATCAAGGTATCCAGGCTAGTGAAGATACTCTGTAAGGTATAGAGAATTGGGACTCACTTTTGAGAGTGATCTGGGATACAGCAGCTGGAGGATCTAGAGTAAGAAGAGTAGCAACCCAAAAATGTAAACCTTCTTTTGAATGGTTGAAAGGAAGAGGTTCCCTACAGCCACAATACCGCTAAGCTTTACTCTCACTGTTTGCAATTCCAAACAGCACAAACTACCCAACGCTGATATTGAATTCCTTCCTTTTGAGGGGGAAGTAGTCCCTCTGCCGGAGATCATCTTAGCAGTCTGGCTAGCTTCAGTCAATCTGGAAGGTACAGATCTCTGCGTCAGGATCAGGGAGTCCCACAGGATGTACTTTCAGTTCACCATGGACAGACATGGACAGAGCACAGCCATTCGGATCGAGTCCGCCCCATGACTTTCAGCAAATATTTCGGTTTCTGGAATACTTGCTGGTCTGAGTGTCCAGGGTGGGACCCTTGAATAAAGCAGACCAGACTGTATTGTCTCTGCTCGAGTGCTTGGGAGGCATCACCAACAGGAAGGAATCTCATACGGCCCTCCATAGGGACCTAGTTCTAGATAGCAGCAAACATAGTGGGACAGAACTGAACTTGTGGCTGACCGATTGGCAGAGCGCATCCGGCCGACTGCCCATCCCTGACGGCGGGAGGCCCAAGCCATCTCGAGGCACGAACCTCGTTTCCATGCCGCCAGCGAGCTGAACGTCCCAAACGGGTATCCTGCTGCAGCTCGCCGGCTTCGGGCTAATGCAATATTGGGCAGCTTGGACAGTGCGCTGGTCTGCAGGTAGGTCCGGGGGCGTTGGGGGGCGGGGGAGGAGGCGAGCCCAAGCCATCAGCAGCCCACAGTATATTTGTGAAGCCAGGAAGAGCGCTTCTACTCCCCCTAGCTCTACAAAAATATAACCCTGTAAAACATCTTGGGGGCATTTGGAGTGGCTTGAAGTGGTTTCTTTAAGGGCTGTTGGTTAGTCCACTCAACAGCAGGATACATGGCCCCAAATGTCCCTTAAAATTGCAGCCAGGGTCCAGTCTACATCACGGGTCCCCGATTCGCATAGCGAAGAGGCCTACCGCCTAAAACAGGTGGGTGACTGCTCATGAGAAGGCCCTTTAAAAATGGCGGCAGTTGGAGCATCATTGTTAACGGGGCGGTAAGCCTGCTGATTCCGTTTGGAGGCCGTTACTGCCACATTAACGCCAATTTCGGTCAATAAAAGAAAGCCCTAATATATTTTTTAGTGGATTGATTCAAAGCGATCCCAGCTCAATGGTTGGCACTGAGAATGGTACCCACAATCTGTGCACAGCATTACCTACATATGCCAGGATCAATGGCATCTGCCATCTTCATCGTGCCCCATGTACGGACATTCTTTGAGTTCCTCACAGTTAAATCTTCTGCAGTGCCCTTCAGTATCCTCACCACTTTCTGAGTAATTACCATAGACGCCTGCGGTAGACTTGGGGCGACAGCAATGCTGACAGGGCCTCAACCTCCAACAAATCAGATATAACTCTCTTAATCCCCCATCCTCAAACCAATTGGGGCACGAGGCCTGATCCCTGTGCCTGAATGGTGAGGTCCGAGGCGCACCCGGTCTTGGGCCTTGGACCCCATTATAGGATGGAAGATCGGGTAACAGATTGACGGGGGCGACCAGGAAGGAGGGTAATTGGGAAGGGGGAGACTAGGAAGGGGGGGGGTGACCAGGAAAGGGGGGCGATCAGGTCGGGAGGTGGGGTGCTCGGGTTGCGAGGTATCGCTGGCCAGCAGTGGCCTGTGTTCCTTGAACTGCTGCTCCTCCCAGCCCCACATTCAGGTAAGTATATTTTAAAAACTTACCTTGTTGGTTGCAGTCTGCAGTGGTCCCTTTAAGGACCGCCTGGTAGGCCGCACGTAGAGCTGGTTTTCCTAAGTGCAGCCGGTGCCAGCGCCAGCTGCCTCAGGGCAAATCAATCTCCCAGTGGGGGCCTGAAACAGGCGGTAGGCCCCTTATTTGCATGTGTGAAGGGCCTAACGCCTGTTTCTGGCCCGATTTTTTGGCCTTTACCAGTATGGCGGGTGACGCACTTCCGGCTCTTAATGAGAGGCGCGTCCCGCCCGCCATATTGGATGCTTAGGAGGCCGTTTAGCGCCCAAAAAAACAAGTGCTGCTGGCAAATTTTTGGGCCACTGTATCCAAATAGATAGCAATGGCTGTCAAAGAGAAGCATGCCTATTTGTCAGTGAAGTAGAACAAGAAAGATAGGGGGCGGAGCAGAGCAGGCTTAGAGTGCTATCCTTTCATTTTGGGAAAGCAATTCCAGTCCAGAATCCGAGGATAATCTCTCTATCCTTTGCACTTCTGTTCTGGGAAAGGCCGTCTTGTGTTAGAGCTTTGTGTTTTTTTTTTGTATAATATAATGCATTTAAAAGATACAATGAAGCAGAATGTGTTAGACCAGCCCTGTCGAAGGGTGCTGAGTAATCCCATTCCTTCTTTGTGCTCAGGCAACATGTCGTGGGGGTTAAAATCATTCTGGGCTGCTTCTCATTCCATTTACGCACCGAGATCAAATTAGTTAGCCCATTAAAGAATATTTTTGAGGTACTAAGCAGATAGTGCTTACAATGTAATTAGTTTGTGTGGCCATTATCTGAAAGCACTGGGTCTTTCTCCAAAGCGATGTGCACTGGGATATCCAGCCACTGTAATTCAACCCTAGTTTAGTCTACTTCTTCTCTGCAGTTGTTCTTTAGTAGAGATGTCACGGGATGCCTTGTTGGCCCACTAAAAACTCTTTTTTAACCTTTTAAAGGATAATCTTCGCCATTAAGTAGCATTACCTCAGGCACAAATTAAATTTATAGAATGAAAATAATGCCACCAATTCAAGATGCGGAGATGCCGGCGTTGGACTGGGGTGGACAAAAATGAGAAGTCGCACAACACCAGGTTATAGTCCAACAGATTTATTTAAAATTACAAGCTTTCGGAGCTATCCTGCCCCTTCTTCAGGTAAAGTTACACTGAGTGAATCTACAAAAGTTCACAGAATATAAACACAGATACTACAGAGATACAATCTTTCCTTACATCAAAGACACACCAAGAGCACAGCCAAGACAATGAGATGTGACCAATTCAAGAGCCTAGGCTGTTGAGGGTTAAAATCAAAATATCTGTTCCTCTGTTAGCCCATGCGTTCCTACCAAGCCATTTCCATCAGGATTGGTGGTCGGTGCGGAGTGCAGTGCATTCTTAATTGCTATCCAGTGATTTGTGGCTGGGGACAGCTCCCGTGACCCCGCCCGGCGGCCAAACCGCCTCCCAACACTCATCGTCTAGGTTCACATATGAAGAGTGATCACATGGCTGAGGCTCCAGAGGACAATCAGTGCCAGTGGGATTATATCCCAACGTGTATTATTGGCCCAGATTTTGCTGAAAAACTAACGGCGTCTGAACGACGCACGGCGTTATTAATGCGCAAAGCGGCCAGCAACTTGTAGCGAGGATGAGATACCCCGTGAATTGTGAATCGCCACAAGTTGCTGGCCAATTTGCGCTGCTCTGCCGTTAGCTTCGCGAAAATGGCATCTCGCCATTAATCACCTCGTGATTTTCATGAAGTTGCTGCATTTGAACATTAATTGTCCATTCAACTCCCCACAGAAAATTAAGTCTAGTAATTAACAGCGCAAGTACCCTCTTAACAATGTGATGATTGTTAATTACTGCCAATCAATCTGTCTTGCCCAGAAAGTGAACAATTATAAGTGTGGAGACTTATTCCTTCAGGTAGTGAATTGTTTAAGGAGATTTCAACAATGTCAAATTTAAAACTAATTTCCTCTATTTTTTTCTCTCTTAATCCAATCTTTCTTTCCCTCTCTTTATTTCTCTTCCTCTACCTGATTTGACACTGAATTCATCCCCTTTATTTCACCCTCCTTCTTGGCCCTTGCTCTGTTTATTTTTCAATCCTTAAATCTCATTGGTTAAGGAGGTAGACTGTTTGTCCCGTTGTTCACCAAGGTCCCAGATGGCCTATTGCCCTCGCTGCACCGTTATCAGCTCGCACTTCCAGCAACTTTGTGGGCAAAAAAATGTTAAAACCTAAACGTGCACGAACAGATCTAACTAACGGGGCACAGCGCAAGATGCCCTGCTCTAGCAAAATCTTGACCAATGTCTTCAGAAAATGAAGGGAGATAACCGAATCAAAATATCTACACAGGCCGTTGCTTTTATGGGTAGATTTTGACGTTGCAAGAGCTGAATTCTCCTCTCGAGAATAGGATGTGACATCACAAGGACATGGTTCTTCCCATGAGGGCAGGATGTGACATCAGGAAGGCAGGATTGTCCTTGTGTGATGCTGCTTGACTTCCTTGTTGGAGATTGTCAAGTGGAGAGATGAGAGTGGAAAATTGTGGCTATGGAATTTGAAAACCAATCCTCTCACTCACCAATTGCTTTTCCACTCTTTACAGATGTTTGTGTTAGTGACTTCATGGAAATTAGCTTCAACATCATTTAGCCAATCATCTTTCACATCTTTGGATTTATTGTATAGTTACAAACATAGAATTACACAGAAACAGGCCATTCGGCCCAACCAGTCTATGCTCAACCACATGAGCCTCCTCCCACTCTTCATCTACCTTAGCTACATATCCTTCTATTCCTTTCTCCCTCATGTGCTTATCTAGCTTCCCCTTAAAAGCATCGATGCTATTCGCCTCAACCACTCCATGTGGTAGTGACTTCCACATTCTCCCCACTTTCTGAGGAAAGAAGTTTCTCTTGAATTCCCTATTGAACTTATTGGTGACTGTTCTATATTTATGGCCCCTATTTTTGGACACTCTCACAAGTGGAAACATCTATTTTCTCCGCTGTAGAGCCGATAGTTTAGGCGCTGAAGAGTCTCCGAGATGGCCAAGATTGGGACTCCCCATGGTCCAGGGAGCCATTGACTGCACACATGTGGCCATGCGAGTCCCCCATTTAAACTCGGAGGTGTTCAGGAACAAGAGTAATTCCATTCCCTCAATGTGCAGCTTGTCTACGACCATCGGCGGCGCATCATGCAGGTGAATGCCTGCTATCCAGGGACCTGCCACAATGCTTTTATAATGAGACAGTCATCCGTCCCACAGATCTTTGAGCACCAACACAATGTGCATGGCTGGCTACAAGGTGACAAGGCTCATGACTCCCCTGAGAAGGCCCCAGACACCAGCTGAGCACTCATACAATGAGAGCCACTCTGCCACCAGGAATATCATTGAGCAGACCATTGGGGTCCTCAAGCAGTGGTTTAGATGCCTTGACCGGTCAGGAGGTGCCCTGAAGTACTTGGCCGAGAAGGTCTCCAGATTCGTGCTGACTTGCTGCATGCTCTGCAATCTGGCGATCATGAGAGACCAGCCGGTACCACCAGCAATTGTGCCAGAGGGTCAAGTTGAGGAGCTACAAGAGGAGGAGAACCTGGAGAGCACCAGTGGGTTTCAGGTAGATGGCCCGCACCTGGGAGGGACGCTCGCTGCCATCTAATTGAAGAGCGCTTTTGAGAGACGTCCTCCACCATCAAGGTGCGGAGCACTGTTGCCGCACGCCTTATGTTGCAGCAATCAAGAAGTCAACCATCTGCACTCAATCCTTTCAACTCCTTCCCCATGAAGAACACAATAACAAAGACCAGCAATTCCAGCACTACCCAATTACTATAATCACTCTTTATATCAGAAACAAACAAGGAAAACATTACAGCAACCAACAGCACTTACAAATATTAGACTATACACGCTGGTGCTTACCCTTAGTGGCTGTCCTATAATTGTTCTCGCCTACTCTGGTGCTTCTACGAAGTGCAGCCCCAGTAGCAGCAGCAGCAGGCGAGGTGGACGGCTGCTGAGAATCTGAAGAGGGCAGTTCAGATGTCCTCCTGTGACGCCCTCGAGAGGCTACGAGCCGTGATGGCCCCGCCTCAGACTGCACCATCTCAGCATAGGCTTCAGCAGTCTGGGCCACCTGGCTGACAGGCAACAGCAAGGGCAATGGTGGGGTGGCGGGGGAGGGAGCAGGAATGCTGCCATCTGGAGAGATGCCAGTAGGTTCCTATTCCATGATTCCTACGCCACTATCTCGGGGCATCTGTTCAGCCAGCCCAGTGGAGGACAGATCTCTGGGCAGCTGAGACAATCTGAAAGCTTGTTTCAACCGAGGAGCCCAGAGCCACCTTGGCAGCTGCCTGAGCTTCCATTGCAGTACTTTGCTGTTCCATGGAAGCTGTTCGGCATTCCATGGAAGCTGCAATGACTACAGTGGAAGTTGTGACCTCAGTCATCAGACGTGGCATGATGTCGGGCTCCACAGGTCGCTGGCTGGAATTGGCCAACCTCTCCACGCTGGAGAGGATGAGTTCCAGAGGCTGCGTCAAGCCACGGGCCAAACGTCTCAATCGAAAGACGGCACCTCTGACAGTGCAGCACTCCCTCAGTACTGCACTGGAGTGTCAGCCTAGATTTTTGTGCTCAAGTCTCTGGAATGGGACTCTGAACCCACAACCTTCTGACTCAGAGGCGAGAATGCTACCACTGAGCCACAGCTGACAACAAGAGTGGTGATTGTAAATGAGTGTATTGACAGGTGTGTTTGTATGTGTGTGTGTGATGCCTCACATGGTTGAAGAGCTGTGAGATGTGTCTGAGCTGTGAGTAGTGCCTGTGAAGGATGCAATAGTGTGGGTTGTGTGAATGTCAATGCATTGTTAGATGGTGGATGCAGTGTGTTGAGGTTGTGATGCTGGTGGTGGTATAGTTATTGAGAAGTGTGTTTGTGAGATGGGATGTTACCTTGATCACTCGTGTCAAATCATTAATTGTTTTTGCGGCACTGGAGCCATGTCTTGGGGGCAGGGCTCCTGCCTGTGACCTCCTCGGTGATCTCCTCCCACATACGCCACATTAGTTGCCTCTGTGGCCTCCTTCCCCCCTGTGGGTACAAGACATCCCTCCTCTGCTGTACCTCCTCCACCAGGACCTCCAGTGCCGCGTCCGAGAATGTGTGAGCCCTCTCCCTCGGTCCCTCAGCCATCCTGAGTTTCACTGCCAGCCAGCGCACTCCATCCATTCAGTGGAAGTGCGAGCGTGGAGGCTATAAATACCGCTCCAGGAAAATTGCTCCTAATCAGCGCTTGAGTGCTAAACCTGCCGGTCTCCGTTTTAGCGCCTCCATGGTAATCAGCAATCAGCCCCAAGATTGCAGGCTGAATCCAGACTTTTAAGCAGGCTCGTTTTATTAGCACAGCACCCACGTAGCGCCTGTTTTCACCCTTTCCTCATAATAACTCCCCTTCTCTACCCTACTGAACCCCTTCATCATTTTAAAAACCCTCTTATCAAGTCACCTCTCAGTCTTCTCTTCTCTAGAGCCTATATTTAAAATTTGTGACATATATTTTGAAATTATATTATTTTTAATTACTTTTATGCATTTACTTGTGCTTTCATATTTCTTTCTCAGGTCCAATCCTCCGTCCACCCATGGACTCTGCTGGCACCGATCGCATTCTGTGGGGACATTCACACAAGGGACTTGAGATGTTTCATGCCATCTCAGTGTTGGAGGTGTGCCAAAGTGACCCTCGCTGTTTGTCACCCCATATAAGGGCAGCATCACCTCTGAGCCCTTCTTAACCTGTATCATAGAATCAAAGAATAGTACAGCACAGAAGGAGGCCATTCGGCCCATTGAGTCTGCGCCGGCTCTCTCGAAGAGCGAGCCAGTATTCCTGCAATTTTTTCTCCCTCAAGTATTTATCCACTTCGCTTTTGAAGCCGACTATTGAATCTGTATCCACTGCCCTATCAGGCAGTGTATTCCAAATCCTAACCTCTTGTTGCGTAAAAAAGTTTTTTCTCATGTCGCCTCTGGTTCTTTTGCCAATCACCTTTAATCTGTGTCCTCTTGTTATTGACCCTTCAGCCATTGGAAACAGGATCTCTTACAGAATCATGAAATGATACAGCACAGAAGGAGGCCATTCGGCCCATCGCGCCTGTGCCGGAAATCTTCACCTCTATCAAATCTCCTCTTAACCTTCTCTGCTCCAAGGAGAACAACCCCAGCTTCTCCAGTCTCTCCACATAACTGTAATCAATTATTTCTCCCTTTACACTCTTTCAATTGTAAAAAAAGAATGAAGGGGGAGAGATTGAGTAGCGCCCCCTTTGGGACGCTAACTTTGCCGGGACGCTACTTTTAACGCCCCGGAAAAATTAGCACACCCGCGGCTGAAATTGAGTGGTAGCGCCCCAAGAGGGATGCGGGGCACTACGTGCCGCGGTATTGCAGGCCTCCCTCCCCTTCTTAAAGGGGAGAGGCCTTGCGCAGTGCGACCCAGGGCCCAGCTGGGCCACTGGGGATCGGAGTGCCGGCAAAAGAGCCCGGCACTCAAGAGAAGTGCCAGGCTCATGGTCCGCAGCCGGCACTCTGCGGGGGGCGGGTCAGGAGGCTGGGGACGACAGCAGAGGCAGGTGCTGGCAGGCGGCCAGCAACAAAAATGGCCGCCCGGCACCTCGACTTTAAATAGCGCCGCCCCGGCCGCAGGTAGGCCCCCCTGACCCCGTCGGACATAGCGTCCGGCGGTAAGTCAGGGGGCGCTACCGAAGATCACGGCCGTGGCGCGAACGGGGCGCTGCGCACGGCGATGATGTCATCGCCGGCGGTGCAGCGTCGCGGGACGCTAACGGCTAGCATCGCAGCTGACCTCCCGCTGAATTTTTTTTGTCGTTTTCCTTCGTTTCCTACATTACGACAGTGACTACATTTCAAAAGTACTTCATCGGCAGTGAAGCGCTTTGGGACATCCTGAGGTCGTGAAAGGCGCTATAAAAATGCAAGTCTTTCTTTTACATCAATAGCGGGTGGGTACAGCCATTGCCTATACTACCTCCTTGTTTCTCACAGCATGTCGCAGAGTCAAACTCTTCATCCGGATCTGGCAGGCTTCTGGTTGACAATTTATCTATTGAGGGGAGCGATTCTTGACTCCGAGTCTGGCTTTTCTCACTGCAGACATCCTTATGTTTCCCACAAGGCTTCTGCGTACATGGTTTCTGTTTGTAAATGGGAAAAATTAGTGGAGTGATGCACTGGCGGGGCTATTATCCACACCACCTCCTGTGAATGAATCTTAGTATGGCGAAATTTTCAACTGGCTGTTGACCACTGTTTGAAGCCAGGGATAAAGGGGCGGTCAACTCAGCTAACCCTGATCCACCTGTGTTGGGTTTGCTGGGGAGAAACATCCCTTCATTTTTGGCTTTTTGCAAAGATTAAAGCCTCTAAGCCCAAGTCATTTTCCTCTAGTAACTACATAGGATTTGAGTTGAGTTCTATCCAAATGAATGCACCCTTCCTTTGAACCTGTAGACATGTGTGACTTGAAGTTTCGTATGAGCCGATTATGCTTCTTGTTTTTTTATTCATTCACAGGATGTGGGTGTCGCTGGCAAGGCCAGCATTTGTTGCCCATCCCTAACCTTGTGGTCCTGGTTTCCCCCACTGCAGGTGAATGAGATCCATGTACTGGTCATCAAGCATCCTCAGCTAGTCGGGCATTTTGACCATGAGCGACTGAGAACACACCCTGCGTTCTTGACCAATGTGGTTTCCATTTTCATTCAAACCAGGAAATCTTTCTCCCCAGCTTGTGTCCTCCTCTGCACCAGTCCAGCAGACATCGCCACGGGATCATTGGCTGGAGTTACACTGTTTTCAGAAGGCCTCCCGTCCTGCACTACTAATAAATGCCTGCTGTGTATGGAGGAAGTGATCCATTGAAGACACAGAGTCTTCTTCATTCAGCTTCCTCCATAAAACCACTCAATGAACAAAAATAGTGAGATGGAAATAAGTTTTTGGCTGAAACCCAATCAGTTTCCTGGTTCTCTTTCCATTTTTACAGGAGTTTGTGTTCAACACGTTATGAAGATTGACTTCAGGATGTTTTAGCCAATCATCCTTAATATCTTCACATCTATTGAATACATAGTTTGAAGAAATTGTTTGAGAATTGAAAAGACTAGGAAGGAAGGAGACAAATCAGAATGAGTGAGATGACACCAAACCTGGGCTTTAAAAACCTGTCTTTTCACGGTCCAGTTCCTCACTCCTCAGCCCAATCCTCACTTGCATCATCAACCTCGCCCTTTCCTCAGGCATCATTCCCCCATTTAAAACTACTGTCGTCAACCCATCTTAAAGAGCCATACCCTCCACTCCATTGTCCTTTTGAACTACCACCCTATCTCCACTCTCCCTATCCTCTAAAGTCCATTGAGTGCAACTTTGCCAACAAACTCCATGACCATCACTCCATTCTGTTTTCTGCCACATCCACAGTGCCAAGAATGCCCCGGTAAAAGTCACTAATGGTATACTATGTGGCTGCGACCGTGACCTCCTTAAACTTTCCGTGGCCTTTGGTACAATGTACCATTCCATCCTCATCCACATCTCTCCTCTGTGGTTCACCTCTGTGGCAGCAACCTGTCTTTATTCTGGGCCCCTCTCTCTCTCTCAACACAGTCAGTGCATCTCTTCCAGTGGCTTCTCCTCCCTTTCTTCAACAGTCACCTTTGCATGTCCCAAGGCTCCATCCTTGGCCTCCTCCTATTTCTCATCTATATGTTGTCCCTTGGCGACATCATCGAAAAACATGGGGTAGCTTACTGTGTCATCGACAGTGCTATCAAGCGGCACTTACTCACCAATAACCTGCTCACTGATGCCCAGTTTGGGTTCCATCAAGACCACTTGGCTCCAGACCTCATTACAGCCTTGGTCCAAGCATGGACAAAGGAGCTGAATTCCAGAGGTGAGGTGAGAGTGACTGCCCTTGACATCAAGGCAGCATTTGACCGAGTGTGGCATCAAGGAGCCCGAGTAAAACTGAAGTTAATGGGAATCGGGGGGAAAACTCTCCACTGGCTGGAGTCATACCTAGCACAAAGGAAGATGGTTGTGGTGGTTGGAGGTCAATCATCACAGCCCCAGGACATTGCTGCAGGAGTTCCTCAGGGCAGTGTCCTAGGCCTAACCATCTTCAGCTGCTTCAACAATTACCTTCCCTCCAACATAAGGTCAGAAGTGGGGATGTTCGCTGAAGACTGCACAGTGTTCAGTGCCATTCACAACTCCTCAGATAATGAAGCAGTCCATGCCCGCATGCAACAAAACCTGGACGACGTTCAGGCTTGGGCTGATAAGTGGCAGGTAACATTCGCGCCACAGAAGTGCCAGGCAATGACTATCTCCAACAAGCGAGAGTCTAAACACCGCCCCTTGACATTCAATGGCATTACCATCGCCGAATCCCCCACCATCAACATCCTGGGGGTCACCATTGACCAGAAACTTAACTGTACCAGCCACATAAATACTGTGATAGGGTGGATGCTGGGAGAATATTTCCCTTGGCTGGGGAGTCTAGAACCAGGGGCCACAGCCTCAGGCTAAAGGTAGGCCATTCAGGACTGAGATGAGAAGAAATTTCTTCACACAGAGGGTGGTGAATCTTTGGAATTCTCTACCCCAGAGGGCTGTGGAGGCTCAGTCATTGGGTATATTCAAAACAGAAGTCGATAATTTCTGACTAGTAAAGGCATCAAGGGATATGGCGATAGGGCCGGTGAATGGAGTTGAGGCAGAAGATCAGCCATGATCTCATTGAATGGCGGAGCAGGCTCGAAGGGCCGAATGGCCTACTCCTGCTCTTATTTCTTATGTTCTTATGTTCTTACAAGAGCAGATCAGAGGCTAGGTATTCTGCAGCGAGTGTCTCACCTCCTGACTCCCCAAAGCCTTTCTACCATCTACAAGGCACAAGTAAGGAGTGTGATGGAATACTCTCCACTTGCCTGGATGAGTGCAGCTCCATCAACACTCAAGAAGCTCGACACCATCCAGGACAAAGCAACCCGTTGATTGGCACCCCATCCATCACCTTAAACATTCACTCCCTCCACCACCGGCGTACCGTGGCTACAGTGTGTACCATCTACAAGATGCACTGCAGCAACTTGCCAAGGCTTCTTCGGCAGCACCTCCCAAACCCACGACCTCTTCCACCTAGAAGGACAAGGGCAGCAGGTGCATGGGAACACCACCACTTCCAAGTTCCCCTCCAAGTCACACACCATCCTGACTTAGAAGTATATCACCATTCCTTCATCATCGCTGGGTCAAAATCCTGGAACTCCCTACCTAACAGCACTATGGGAGTACCTTCACCACACAGACTGCAGCGGTTCAAGAAGGCGGCTCACCACCACCTTCTCAAGGGCAACTAGGGATGGGCAATAAATGCTGGCCTTGCCAGCGATGCCCACATCCCATAAAAATGAATTTTTAAAAAATAAAAAAATAAACGTCTGACACTTGACCCTGCCTCTCTCTCACCACCGTTGATTTCTCAACTGCTGCTGTGCCTGTCTGACATCAAGTCGCGAATGAGCCAGAGCCACCTTCTTCTCAACATCGGCAAGATGAAGCCAGGCTGTTTGGCTCCTTCCAGACGTTTCATGCTCTATCTCCCTCCCGGAAATGTAGTCACAAGAGTAAATTAGATGTAGAATGAAAGTGTAACCACAAGATAGACTTGCTTTATTTTACTTGAATTTTATCTTGCTTGAATTTTACCTGACCTTATAACACTAGCAGTTTAATTACCCTTTTAATATAAACAGTCCCCTGATAAACATACAAAGGCCCTGGGAGGCTGGAACCATCCAGGACCTGTGTGTGTGTGTGTGTGCGAGATAACATGGCCACTCCCATCCTATCCATCTCTCCAGCTTCACGGGATGCAGTAGATGTGTGAGATCTTTATGATGGCTGGATGGTATCACAGGCTGATGAAGCAACAAGCTGATGTCCTCTGCACAGGAAGGAATGATCTATGATTTGAATGCTGTGGAAGTCCATGAACAGCATTCTGCTGTCCAGTCAATGGGCCAGTCATGTGTTTTTACTATCAATTTAAGAAGTTAATAGTTCCAATAAATTCCTGAAGCACAACACTCAACGGTATGTCGAAAGTATAAAAAAGGAACTGTTCGTTACAAAAACAATCCTACAAGGCTACGTCTGTGGATGAAATGCCTTTAGGTGATAAGGGAGCAATACTCCTTGCAGTTGGATCGAGGGCTTTTGTTACTTCATTAATTTCATCCTTTTGGGTTGTTATTCTGTAGCTTTCCTTCAGCATAATGATCTGACTGACAGATGTAACAAGAGTCACGTAGACTGTTCTTTTCAAGCTGACAGCTACAGTCAAGGTGGAGCATCTGGTGCCTTCCAGATTTGGTAACTATCAGTTTTGCAGACACAGCTTGTTAGGTGAAGAACTTTACCACACACAACTGTAACATTGCATGAATATTATACTAAGTATTACTGTGTAGAATCACTTATATAATAAATATGTTGCACTCATTTAGTATATGACTGGTATTACTGTGGCATCTATATTTTATAATAAAGCCTGACCTCAGGGGGACTAGTGTGTGTGGAGTGTTTCACTGAAAGCTTCAAACTCAAACCAAAATAAGCAAATAGCTTAACACCGTGCACAGCCTCCGTGTCCTGTTCAACCCTGAACTGAGCTTCAGACCTCCCATTTGACCCATTACCAAGACTGTCTATTTCCACCTTCAGAACATTTGCCAGCACTGCTGTAACCCTCATCCACACTTCCATCACCTCGAGACTCAATTTTTCAAACTCTTCTTGCCAGTCTCCTCAACTCTACCCTTCACAAACTGCAACTCCTTCAGAACCCTCTATTCCGCACAAAGTCCTGCCCACCCATTGATGTGCACTGTTGATTTCAAAATCCTCCCCCTCATCTTCAAATCCCTCCACGTTCTCGCTCCGCCCTACCTCTGCAATATTCTTCAGCCCTACATCCCAGCACACACTGCCTGTTCTTCTAGCTCTGATCTTTTGTGTGTCTCCCTCCCTCCAAAGTTTCATTGGTGGCAGAGCTTTCAGCCACCATTCTTCACTGTGGAATTCTCTCCCTAACCCTCGTCATAGGAACATAGGAATTGCTAGACGAAACTAGACCAAGGTCCCTCTAGTTCGCCTTCTACCATCCTGGTAGTCGCATGATACAGCGATAATCCTGTTGTCGACTAATCATGGCAATCAATCTCTATCATCTAGTATTACACCATGTAATGCACAATGTATTATTCTGTTGCTACGGTGAAGCTGTGTTTCAGCTGGTCTGACCCATTAAGACCACAAGGTCTAGTTGCTGTAAATAAGTACATCCTGAGGCCAATTGTGTAGCTTGGCAGCCGCTCATATATCTAGGGCGAGAGCATTGTTATCGAGGTCAGAAAAAACAACAAGAAGCAATTGGCCTTTTAAAATAATACCGTTGACACTTGGAAGTTACATAGAAACATAGAAACATAGAAGATAGGAGCAAGAGTAGGCCATTCGGCCCCTCTAGCCTGCTCCGCCATTCAATGCGATCATGGCTGATCATCCAAATTCAGAACCCTGTCCCTGCTTTCTCCCCATATCCCTTGATCCCTTTAGCCTTAAGAAATATATCCAACTCCTTCTTGAATATATTTAATGAATTGGCCTCAACTGCCTTCTGTGGTAGAGAATTCCACAGGTTCACCACTCTCTGGGTGAAGAAATTCCTCCTCATTTCTGTCCTAAATGGCTTACCCCTTATCCTTAGACTGTGACCCCTGGTTCTGGACTCCCCGACCATCGGGAACATCCTTCCTGCATCTAGTCTGTCCAGTCCTTTCAGAATTTTATAAGTTTCAATGAGATCCCCTCTCATTCTTCTAAACTCCAGCGAGTATAAGCCCAATCGACCCAATCTCTCCTCATACGTCATTCCTGCCATCCCAGGTATCAGCCTGGTGAATCTTCGCTGAACTCCTTCCATGGCAAGAACCTCCTTCCTCAGATAAGGCGACCAAAACTGCACACAATACTCAAGATGTGGTCTCACCAAGGCCCTGTACAACTGCAACAAGACATCCTTGTTCCTGTACTCAAACCCTCTCGCTACAAAGGCCAACATACCATTTGCCTTCTTAACCGCCTGCTGCACCTGCATGCTTACCTTCAGCGACTGGTGCACAAGGACACCCAGGTCTCGTTGCACTTCCCCTTCTCCCAATCTATTGCCATTCAGATAATAATCTGCCTTCCTGTTTTTGACACCAAAGTGGATAACCTCGCATTTATCCACATTATATTGCATCTGCCATGCTTCTGCCCAGTCACCCAACCTGTCCAAATCATCCTGGAGTTTCTCGGCATCCTCCTCACAGCGCACACGCCCACCCAGCTTTGTGTCGTCTGCAAACTTGGAGATATTACATCTAGTTCCCTTGTCTAGATCATTAATATATATTGTGAATAGCTGGGGTCCAAGGACCGATCCCTGCGGTACCCCACTAGTCACTGCCTGCCACTAGGAAAAAGACCCGTTTATTCCAACTCTTTGCTTTCTGTCTGCCAACCAGTCCTCTATCCAAGTCAATACCTTGCCCCCAATCCCATGTGCCTTAACTTTACATGCTAATCTCTTATGCGGGACCTTATCGAAAGCCTTTTGAAAGTCCAAATACACCACATCCACTGGTTCTCCCTTATCTATTTTACCAGTTACATCCTCAAAAAATTCCAGTAGATTAGTCAAGCACGATTTACCTTTTGTAAATCCATGTTGACTTTGTCCGATCCTGTCACTGTTTTCCAAGTGCTCTGCTATTACATCTTTTAGAATGGACTCTAGCATTTTCCCCACTACCGATGTCAGGCTTACCGGTCTGTAATTCCCCGTTTTCTCTCTACCACCTTTTTTGAATAGTGGTTAGTACGTTAGCTGTGGATAGATAGGTAAAGGGGCAAGCTGGCAGCATTGGCATTTCCCTGCCTGTGACTTGTGTGCCCTCCCACAGGTGAGACCTGATGAATGAAGCTGCCATCTTACGATGTGTCTCATCACCTTCAAAAATGACCTCAAAACTTACTTCTTTGACCTTGTTTTCAGCCACCTCTCCCAACTTCTGCTTACTGTCTGGTATCCCCTGGGAAAGGGGCCATATAAATGGGAGCCTTGGTTGTTACTGATCGATGGTGCAAGGGAAGACAGGGAATCATAGAGTGCCAAAGTCCTGGAAAAGAAGGAGTCAAAGTAGGAGGTTGTACGATGAGTCTTGATTTTCAATGAAACGAGGACACAGAGAGAAGGAAGGTGTGCAGGATAGGATATTTTTATTAAAACATTTTACTAGAAGTGGGAAAATCTCTTTTGGCCCATCTCTTCTGGTTTATATTGAATCTGTTTTTCATCCTAAGATTTACAGCATTGGAATTTTTTGAAACAGTAAATTTGCAGTGCTTTTTCAGATTCGATTTTATTTTGAAATACTTTTAAACTCTTGCTTGATGGAGCTAATGGGCCGAAAATTGATCCCGGGACGCGAGAGTACGCACTGCGTACTCTCGCGTATTCCCACTCCAATTGCCGGTTTTCTGCATGCCCTGCGCATGCACTGAAAACCGGCAATTGCTCTTCTGAAAAGGGGGCGGGTCCTCGGTGCATCGCGTGCGCGCTACAGGCTGCGCGCACGCTGTGCACTTCATGCTTTGGACGCGCAGGTAAGTACTGAAGATTTTGGAAATGTAAAAAGGAGGAGTAAGACCCGCTTTTAAGAAGGTAAGTAGTGAATTAAGTATTTTTTTGAATTTTTTTTAACAGGTATATCTTTTTTAGAGACTTTAAAGACAGGTAAGTTTATTTTTATAACTTTTTAAAAGATTTTAAATTTTTTCAAAAATTTAATTTTTTATTTAAAATGGTTAATTTAATTAACTATACTTATTTTATTAATGTGATGGTTTTTTTTAAAAATTTAATTGAGGTTTAGCTGTTATTTTGGGGGGGTGTAAGATTCATAGATTTCACAGCCGTGCTGTGAAACTTATGAATGGAAGATGGTGTGCTGCCATTGGCTCTAACTGAGTCACGTGATCCCACAGCTCGCACGAATTCACTACGCCGCTGGGATACGCAAGCACTGCCCAGCTGATCTCTAGAACATGAAGTTCGTGCGAGCTGGATCTGAAAAAGCACAAGCGAGGTGAGAGATCGCGGGAAAGCCTTACCCCCGCGGGAACAGAGCGAGATCAATTTCTGGGCCATTGTTTGCAGTTTATTTCAGGGTCACTGTCTGTCGAACGGTTCTGAGGCTGATCCAGGGCTGTGCCCATCTTTCAGACTGAACCGTGATGATGTCACACAGTGTGACCATGTGACAGTTCTTTATCTCCAAAATGGGTGTGATTCACAGACATAAAACTCCAGGATATCTACTACTCCCTACAACCCTCCGAGTACTCTGCGTTGCTCCAATTCTAGCCTCTTGTGCACCCCCCACTTCTTCCAGCCCACCATCGGCGGCTGTGCCTTCAGCTGCCGAGGCCCCACGCTCTGGAATTCCCTCCCTAAACCTCCCGACTCTCCACCTCTCTTTCCTCCTTTAAGACGCTCCTTAAAACCTACCTCTCTGACTAAGCTTCTGGTCACCTGTCCCAATATCTCCTTGTGTGGCTCGGTGTCAAGTTTTGTCTGATAATGCTCCTGTGAAGCGCCTTGGGGCGTTTTACTACGTTAAAGGCGCTATATAAATGCAAGTTGTTGTTGTTGTATATCTGGGAGATTGTTGGCTACCTGACCCTATTCCTCTATTATGATTGCTTCATGATCACATGAAATACTGTGATAAATTATGTATGATTGTTGCTGCCACATTAAAGAGGACTGTTCCAGGCATCATCAGTGATCAAAGGCATAGTCGGTGAGAGTCAGATAAAAGACGCAGAGCACAGAATGTGCCGAGCGTTTCATAATCACTATGTATTGAATCTCATTTTCATTTGATGGATTTGATACTGCATACGAGCCACGTGATTATATCACGTTACTGAAGGATGGGTAGCACACAGGCTGGATTGGGTTACAAGGAACTGACACAGTCAAGAGTTCCGATCCCAGAAACTGGGAGCACATCACAAACAGTTTGTTGGATGTAAAGTTGAATCTGGCAGGAGTGCTGGGGAGTGGAGAGGGAGTTTGGAGACTGTTGTGCAGGGAAGAAGAGACTCAACGAATGGTGCTGTGGAATGGAGAGGGTTTCATTTCCATTCGACCCACTGTGAATTTCTGATCTCTGCTTCAATGTAGTACGGGGTAGGGGGTTAACTGGAGGTCAGGCATCTCCTCACAGCGGAGAGGGAACATCAGAGTGAGGCAAGGCGGAGTCAGGGGACAAGTAGCAGAATGGGTAGCTAGCTGACTTCAAGACAGAAAGCAAAGAGTAGGAGTAAAGGGTAGCTATTCACAGTGGCAGAAGATGGGTAGTGGTATTCCACAAGGATCAGTGCTGGGACCACTGTTGTTCACAATTTATATTAACGATTTAGACTTTGGAATCAAAAACACAATTTCTAAATTTGCGGATGGCACCAAATTGGGGGGGGGATAGTCAATACTGAGCAGGACTGCAACAAATTACAGGAGGACATTAATAAACTTGCAGAATTTGTATATAATTGGCAAATGAAATTCAACACAGATAAATGTGAGGCATTACATTTTAGTAGGAAGAATAGAGAGGTCACTTAATACTTGGAGGGTGTGCATCTGGGTGGGGTAGAGGAGCAAAGGGATCTCAGAGTACAAATACACAAATCACTAAAAGTATCGACACAGGTTAACAAGGCCATAAAAAAAGCAAACCAAGCACTAGGGTTTATTTCTAGAGGGATAGAATTGAAAAGTAGTGAAGTTATGCTAAACCTGTATCGAACCTTGGTTAGATCACACTTAGAGTACTGCGTACAATTCTGGTCGCCATATTATAAAAAGGATACAGAGGCACTGGAGAGGGTGCAGAAAAGATTTACAAGGATGATACCAGAAATGCGAGGGTATACCTATCAGGAAAGGATGAACAGGCTGGGTCTCTTTTCGCTTGAAAAAAGAAGGCTGAGGGGTGACCTAATAGAGGTCTTTAAAATTATGAAATCTTTTGATAGAGTAGACACAGAGAGAATGTTTCCACTTGTGGGGAAGAGCAAAACTAGAGGCCATCAATATAAGATAGTCGCCAAGAAATCAAATAGGGAATTCAGAAGAAACGTCTTTACACAGAGAGTGGTGAGAATGTGGAACTCGCTATCACAGGGAGTGTTTGAAGCGAATAGTTTAGATGCATTTAAGGGGAGGCTAGACAAGCATATGAGGGAGAAGGGAATAGAGGGTTAAGCTGATAGAGTTAGATGAGGAAAGACGGGAGGAGGCTGGAGTGGAGCATAAACGCCGGCAAGGACTGGTTGGGCCGAATGACCTGTTTCTGTGCTGTATATCCTATGTAATCCGATGTAAAATCCTGTGGATGCTGGAAATCTGAAACAAAAACAGAAATTGCTGGAAACACTCAGCAGGTCAGGCAGAATCTGTGGAGAGAGAAACAGAGTTAACGGTGCTAATTTTAACCTCCCCAGGATGGGTGGGACAGTTTTGTGGGGGTGGGGGTGGCGGGAGTTAAATTGTTAAAAATCGGAAACCCGACATCAACTTGCCGCGAACGCGCCTTCATCTGCTTTAACCAGGGCGGGTGTGGGGTCGGATGAGTAACCTGCTCCTGAGAGGCAGGTCGCTAATTATAATATTTAAATGAGGCTGCGTGCCTCACTTTTTAATCATCAATTTGAATTTAACGGGTGCGGGCCGGGTTTCCCAGGGCTCGAGAAACCCGGCAGCTGAAGGGAGGCGAGAACGGCCGGATCCAGCGGGTAAGTGTCTTTCCAGCACTGGTTGTGGGTCAGGAGGAGCAGGAGTGCTTCCCCCCGGCTCCTCGAGCAAATCCGGCTCCCTCTCCGTGATCTTCAGACCACTGCCGCGATCTCTCCCCCCGATCCCCCCCTGCAATCTCTCCCCCCGATCTCTCCCCCCGATCCCCCCCTGCGATCTCTCCCCCCGATCGCCCCCTGCGATCTCTCCCCCCGATCTCTCCCCCCGATCCCCCCCTGCGATCTCTCCCCCCGATCGCCCCCTGCAATCTCTCCCCCCGATCTCTCCCCCCGATCCCCCCCTGCGATCTCTCCCCCCGATCGCCCCCTGCGATCTCTCCCCCCGATCGCCCCCTGCGATCTCTCCCCCCGATCCCCCCCTGCGATCTCTCCCTCCGATCTCTCCTCCCCGATCTCTCCCCCCGCGATTTCTCCCTGCGATCTCTCCCCCCCGCGATCTCTCCCCCCGATCTCCCCCCCCGATCCCCCACTGCGATCTCTCCCCCCGCGATCTCTCCCACCGATTTCCCCCCCGATCCCCCACTGCGATCTCTCCCCCCCGTGATCTCTCCCCCCGCGATTTCTCCCCGCGATCTCTCCCCCCCAATCTCTCCCCCCCCAATCTCTCCCCCCCGATCTCTCCCCCCCAATCTCTCCCCCCCGATCTCTCCCCCCGCGATTTCTCCCCGGGATCTCACCCCCCGCTATCCCCCCCGTGATCTCTCCCCGCTGATCTCTCCCCCGCGATCTCTCCGCCCCGATCTCTCCCCCGCGATCTCTCCCCCCCGATCTCTCCCCCGCGATCTCTCCGCCCCGATCTCTCCCCCGCGATCTCTCCCCCCGATCTCTCCCCCGCGATCTCTCCGCCCCGATCTCTCCCCCGCGATCTCACCCCCGCGATCTCTCCCCCGCGATCTCTCCCCCGCGATCTCTCCCCCGCGATGTCTCCCCCGCGATCTCTCCCCCCGATCTCTCCCCCGCGATCTCTCCGCCCCGATCTCTCCCCCGCGATCTCTCCCCCGCGATCTCTCCCCCACGATCTCTCCCCCGCGATCTCTCCCCCCGATCTCTCCCCCCGATCTCTCCCCCGCGATCTCTCCCCCGCGATCTCTCCCCCCGCGATTTCTCCTCGCGATCTCTCCCCCCCGATCTCTCCCCCGCGATCTCTCCCCCGCGATCTCTCCCCCCGATCTCTCCCCCGCGATCTCTCCCCCGCGATCTCTCCCCCGCGATCTCTCCCCCGCGATCTCTCCCCCCGCGATTTCTCCTCGCGATCTCTCCCCCCCGATCTCTCCCCCGCGATCTCTCCCCCGCGATCTCTCCCCCCGATCTCTCCCCCGCGATCTCTCCCCCGCGATCTCTCCCCCCGATCTCTCCCCCGCGATCTCTCCCCCCGATCTCTCCCCCGCGATCTCTCCCCCCGCGATTTCTCCTCGCGATCTCTCCCCTGCGATCTCTCCCCCGCGATTTCTCCTCGCGATCTCTCCCCCGCGATCTCTCCCCCCGATCTCCCCCCCCGATCTCTCCCCCGCGATTTCACCCCCCGATCTCTCCCCCCGATCTCTCCCCCCGATCTCTCCCCCCGATTTCTCCCCCCGATCTCTCCCCCTGATTTCTCCCCGCGATCTCTCCCCCGCGATCTCTCCCCCCGCGATTTCACCCCCCGATCTCTCCCCCGCGATCTCTCCGCCCCGATCTCTCCCCCGCGATCTCTCCCCCCCGCGATTTCTCCCTGCGATCTCTCCCCCCGCGATTTCACCCCCCGATCTCTCCCCCCGATCTCTCCCCCCGATCTCTCCCCCGCGATCTCACCCCCCGCGATCCCCCCCGATCTCTCCCCCCGATCTCTCCCCCCGATCTCCCCCCCCCGATCTCTCCCCCCGATCTCTCCCCCCGATCTCTCCCCCCGATCTCTCCCCCCGCGATTTCACCCCCCGATCTCCCCCCGATCTCTCCACCCGATCTCTCCCCCGCGATCTCTCCCCCCCGATCTCTCCCCCGCGATCTTACCCCCCGCGATTTCACCCCCCGATCTCCCCCCCCGATCTCTCCCCCCGATCTCTCCCCCCGATCTCTCTCCCCGATCTCTCCCCCCGCGATTTCACCCCCCGATCTCCCCCCGATCTCTCCCCCCGATCTCTCCCCCGCGATCTCTCCCCCCCGATCTCTCCCCCGCGATCTTACCCCCCGCGATTTCACCCCCCGATCTCCCCCCGATCTCTCCCCCCGATCTCTCACCCCGATCTCTCCCCCGCGATCTCTCCCCCGCGATCTTACCCCCCGCGATTTCACCCCCCGATCTCCCCCCGATCTCTCCCCCCGATCTCTCCCCCCCGATCTCACCCCCCGCGATCTCTCCCCCCGCGATCTCACCCCCCGAGAGCTCTCCCCCGCGATCCCCCCCGCGATCTCTCCCCCCGCGATTTCACCCCCCGATCTCCCCCCTGATCTCTCCCCCGCGATCTCACCCCCCGCGATCCCCCCGATCTCTCCCCCCGATCTCTCCCCCCGATCTCTCCCCCGCGATCTCACCCCCCGCGATCCCACCCGATCTCTCCCCCCGATCTCTCCCCCCGATCTCTCCCCCCGATCTCTCCCCCCGATCTCTCCCCCCGATCTCTCCCCCCGATCTCTCCCCCCGCGATTTCACCCCCCGATCTCCCCCCGATCTCTCCACCCGATCTCTCCCCCGCGATCTCTCCCCCCCGATCTCTCCCCCGCGATCTTACCCCCCGCGATTTCACCCCCCGATCTCCCCCCCCGATCTCTCCCCCCGATCTCTCTCCCCGATCTCTCCCCCCGCGATTTCACCCCCCGATCTCCCCCCGATCTCTCCCCCCGATTTCTCCCCCGCGATCTCTCCCCCCCGATCTCTCCCCCGCGATCTTACCCCCCGCGATTTCACCCCCCGATCTCCCCCCGATCTCTCCCCCCGATCTCTCACCCCGATCTCTCCCCCGCGATCTCTCCCCCGCGATCTTACCCCCCGCGATTTCACCCCCCGATCTCCCCCCGATCTCTCCCCCCGATCTCTCACCCCGATCTCTCCCCCGCGATCTCTCCCCCCCGATCTCTCCCCCCGATCTCACCCCCCGCGATCTCTCCCCCCGATCTCTCCCCCCGATCTCACCCCCCGCGATCTCTCCCCCGCGATCTCTCCCCCCCGATCTCATCCCCCGTGATCTCTCCCCCCGATCTCTCCCCCCGCGATTTCATCCCCCGATCTCCTCCCTGATCTCTCCCCCGCGATCTCACCCCCCGCGATCCCCCCCGATCTCTCCCCCGCGATCTCTCCCCCCCGATCTCTCCCCCGCGATCTTACCCCCCGCGATTTCACCCCCCGATCTCCCCCCGATCTCTCACCCCGATCTCTCCCCCGCGATCTCTCCCCCCCGATCTCTCCCCCGCGATCTCACCCCCCGCGATTTCTCCCTGCGATCTCTCCCCCCGATCTCACCCCCCGCGATCTCTCCCCCCGATCTCTCCCCCCGATCTCACCCCCCGCGATCTCTCCCCCGCGATCTCTCCCCCCCGATCTCATCCCCCGTGATCTCTCCCCCCGATCTCTCCCCCCCGATCTCACCCCCCGCGATCTCTCCCCCGCGATCTCACCCCCCGCGATCCCCCCCGATCTCTCCCCCCGATCTCTCCCCCCGATCTCCCCCCCCGATCTCTCCCCCCGATCTCTCCCCCCGATCTCTCCCCCCGATCTCTCCCCCCGCGATTTCACCCCCCGATCTCCCCCCGATCTCTCCACCCGATCTCTCCCCCGCGATCTCTCCCCCCCGATCTCTCCCCCGCGATCTTACCCCCCGCGATTTCACCCCCCGATCTCCCCCCCCGATCTCTCCCCCCGATCTCTCCCCCCGATCTCTCTCCCCGATCTCTCCCCCCGCGATTTCACCCCCCGATCTCCCCCCGATCTCTCCCCCCGATCTCTCCCCCGCGATCTCTCCCCCCCGATCTCTCCCCGCGATCTTACCCCCCGCGATTTCACCCCCCGATCTCCCCCCGATCTCTCCCCCCGATCTCTCACCCCGATCTCTCCCCCGCGATCTCTCCCCCGCGATCTTACCCCCCGCGATTTCACCCCCCGATCTCCCCCCGATCTCTCCCCCCGATCTCTCCCCCCCGATCTCACCCCCCGCGATCTCTCCCCCCGCGATCTCACCCCCCGAGAGCTCTCCCCCGCGATCCCCCCCGCGATCTCTCCCCCCGCGATTTCACCCCCCGATCTCCCCCCTGATCTCTCCCCCGCGATCTCACCCCCCGCGATCCCCCCGATCTCTCCCCCCGATCTCTCCCCCCGATCTCTCCCCCGCGATCTCACCCCCCGCGATCCCCCCCGATCTCTCCCCCCGATCTCTCCCCCCGATCTCCCCCCCCGATCTCTCCCCCCGATCTCTCCCCCCCGATCTCTCCCCCCGATCTCTCCCCCCGCGATTTCACCCCCCGATCTCCCCCCGATCTCTCCACCCGATCTCTCCCCCGCGATCTCTCCCCCCCGATCTCTCCCCCGCGATCTTACCCCCCGCGATTTCACCCCCCGATCTCCCCCCCCGATCTCTCCCCCCGATCTCTCTCCCCGATCTCTCCCCCCGCGATTTCACCCCCCGATCTCCCCCCGATCTCTCCCCCCGATTTCTCCCCCGCGATCTCTCCCCCCCGATCTCTCCCCCGCGATCTTACCCCCCGCGATTTCACCCCCCGATCTCCCCCCGATCTCTCCCCCCGATCTCTCACCCCGATCTCTCCCCCGCGATCTCTCCCCCGCGATCTTACCCCCCGCGATTTCACCCCCCGATCTCCCCCCGATCTCTCCCCCCGATCTCTCACCCCGATCTCTCCCCCGCGATCTCTCCCCCCCGATCTCTCCCCCCGATCTCACCCCCCCGCGATCTCTCCCCCCGATCTCTCCCCCCGATCTCACCCCCCGCGATCTCTCCCCCGCGATCTCTCCCCCCCGATCTCATCCCCCGTGATCTCTCCCCCCGATCTCTCCCCCCGCGATTTCATCCCCCGATCTCCTCCCTGATCTCTCCCCCGCGATCTCACCCCCCGCGATCCCCCCCGATCTCTCCCCCGCGATCTCTCCCCCCCGATCTCTCCCCCGCGATCTTACCCCCCGCGATTTCACCCCCCGATCTCCCCCCGATCTCTCACCCCGATCTCTCCCCCGCGATCTCTCCCCCCCGATCTCTCCCCCGCGATCTCACCCCCCGCGATTTCTCCCTGCGATCTCTCCCCCCGATCTCACCCCCCGCGATCTCTCCCCCCGATCTCTCCCCCCGATCTCACCCCCCGCGATCTCTCCCCCCGCGATCTCTCCCCCCCGATCTCATCCCCCGTGATCTCTCCCCCCGATCTCTCCCCCCCGATCTCACCCCCCGCGATCTCTCCCCCCACGATCTCACCCCCCGATCTCTCCCCCCGATCTCTCCCCCCGCGATTTCACCCCCCGATCTCCTCCCTGATCTCTCCCCCGCGATCTCACCCCCCGCGATCCCCCCCGATCTCTCCCCCCCGATCTCTCCCCCGCGATCTCCCCCCCTGATCTCTCCCCCCGATCTCTCCCCCCGATCTCCCCCCCTGCGATCCCCCCCCGATCTCTCCCCCGCGATCTCCCCCCCCGATCTCCCCCCCCGATCTCTCCCCCCGATCTCCCCCCCCGCGATCTCTCCCCCCTGCGATTTCTCCCCGTGATCTCTCTCCCCCACAATCTCTCCCCCCCGATCTCCCCCCATCTCTCCCCGCCATCTCCCCCCCATATCCCCCCCGATCTCCCCCATCTCTTTCCCCCCCATCTCTATCCCCCCCCGATCTCTCCCCCCATCTCTCTCCCCTGCAACCTATCCCCCCGCGATCTCTGTGTGTCTGACTGTGTGCGTGTGTATTTATGTGTCTGATGTGTGTATCTGTCTGTGTGCCTGATATTTTTCTATTTGAAATGGAGGTAATGATGCATCTCCATAAGGGGGCAGCACACATCCACTCCTGTGCACAAGTGTCTCGATGGCAGCTAAACATTTACACGTCTCAGTTACTGAAGTTTGAGTGTGTTTCTCTCTGGCAGCAGTCAGAACTCTGCTCTTTTTACATGGTGCTACATGTTATGCACGTTTGGCCCATATCTTTACTCACTGTAGTGCGTGTGATGATGATGTTGAAGAAATTTGGTGCTTGTCAGCATTAATTGGATAAAACACTTTGGGGGAGAAATTCAGTATCGCCCCATTTGGGGCGCAATTATCGGCCGGGCGCAAAGATTAGCGCCTGGCGCTAATTATCGCCACCGACTGCAAACGTGACTTTTATCGCCCCTGGAGGTGATTGGAACGCTAAATCAGGCGCTTCCCACCTGTCTTAAGGCGCAAAGGCCGATGAGCGAGGCGCTACCTCAGAGCGCTGGCGAAGCTCATGTGATGTCAGTCAGCAATGGAACACAGACACAATGGCACGGGCCAGTTCTTAAAGGGGAGGGTTGATCTTGCTTTCCATCCACATTCAGCTCATTGCAGCCTTGAATCTCGGCCTGGAGAGACCTGCACATCAAATCTGCTGGAAAGAACAATGGAGAGTACCAGGGAAAGAGCTCAGAGTGCAGCCCCCACAGTCTCTTCTAAATCGATACAAGGAAGGGCAAATCAAAATGAACCTGCAAAGTGCTGCTCAGTACCCAAAACTCCTTCACACAGCGTTGAATCTCTCCAGAAGTCTCTCTCTCTCTCTCTCAGAATGCGTGGTTCTAAAATGTCACCAACAATAAAAGGCAGGAAGCGGTCGCCTTTAAATAGCGTTCCCCCAGTCCCTTCCTGACTGCAAAACGCTCCCCTCAACCTGTCGTTGCTAGCGGCAGGCGGTAAGGCAGGGGGCACCACTCAATATCCGCTCTGGGGCGATACCGGGGCGTTGCGCACTCGACTGACGTCACAATCTACCGGCGCAGGAGATCGTGGCGGTAGTGTTTAGCGCCGCCGCAAAATGTCTTGTTAATTTCACGAGCGGCACAAACATCGCCGCGCCTGGGCGCTAGATGCTATGCGCCCATTAGCGCCCTCTTAAGGCGCTAACGGGAGGCGCAACCAACTGAATTTTTCCCCCTTTGCATTCAGCTTGTGAATCATTACAATAACCAGTGTATGGCTTTGGGAAGTAGCCCACATGTAGGACAACATGTAAAAAAAGAACTTGCATTTATAGAGTGCATTTCACATTCTCAGGATGTCCCAAAGCACTTCACAGCCAATGAAGTGTAGTCACTGTTGTAATGTACGGGAACGGTAGCAGAGTGATTATGTTACCTGAAACGTTAACTCTGTTTCTCTCTCCACAGATGCTGCCTGACCTGCTGAGTATTTCCAGCATTTTCTGTTTTTATTTCAGATTTCCAGCATCCGCAGTATTTTGCTTTTGTATTAGTGACCCAGAGGCCTGGACTAACAAATCCCACCACGGCAGCTGGGGAATTTAAATTCAGTTAATTAAGTAAAAATCTGGAATAAAAAGCTCGTATCAGTAATGGTGACCATGAAGCTACCAGATTGCTGTAAAAACCGATCTGGTTCACTGATGTCCTTTAGGGAAGGAAACTTGCTGTCCTTACCTGGTCTGGCCTATATGTGACTCCAGACCCACAGCAATGTGGTTGACTCTTAACTGCCCTCTGAAATGGCCCAGCAAGGCTCTAAGTTGTACCAAACCGCTACGAAAAACTACAATAAGCACACCTAGCCCAGTCAACCCTGCAAAGTCCTCCTTACTAACATCTAGGGACATTCTGTCCCACAGACTAGTCAAGCAACAGCCTGACAAAGTCATACTCAGAGAATCATACCTTTCAGTCAACGTCCAATCCGGCAGGACAGACCCACCAGAGGTGGAGGCACATTAAGCCCTGGGAGTCCTCAAAATTGACGCCGGACCCCATGAAATCTCATAGCATCAGGTCAAACATGGGCAAGGAAACCTCTGCTGATTACCACCTACCACCGCCCTCAGCTGATGAATCAGAATCATTTTGAACACCACTTGGAAGAAGCACTGAGAGTAGCAGGGGCACAGAATGTACTCTGGGTGGAGGACTTCAACGTCCATCACCAAGAGTGGCTCGGTAGCACCACTACTGGCCGAGCTGGCCGAGCCCTGATAGACATAGCTGCCGGACTGGGCCTGTGGCAGGTGGTGAGAGAACCAACACGAGGGAAAAACCTACTTGACCTCATCCTCACCAATCTACCTGTAGCAGATGCATCTGTCCATGACAGTATAGGTAGGAGTGACCACCGCACAGTCCATATGGAGACAAAGTTCCGTCGTCACACATTAAAAAAATGTGTTTATGGGATGTGAGCGTCGCTGGCAAGGCCAGCATTTATTGCCCATCCCTAATTGCCCTTGAGAAGGTGGTGGTGAGTCGCCTTCTTGAACCGCTGCAGTCCGTGTGGTGAAGGTACTCCCACAGTGCTGTCAGGTAGGGAGTTCCAGGAGTTTGACCCAGCGACGATGAAGGATCGGCGATATACTTCTAAGTCAGGATGGTGTGTAACTTGGAGGGGAACTTGGGGGTGGTGGTGTTCCCATGCGCCTGCTGCCCTTGTCCTTCTAGGTGGAAGAAGTCGCAGGTTTGGGAGGTGCTGCCAAAGAAGCCTTGGCGAGTTGCTACAGTGCATCTTGTAGATGGTACACACTGCAGCCACGGTACGCCGGTGGTGGAGGGAGTGAATGTTTAAGGTGGTGGATGGGGTGCCAATCAAGCGGGCTGGTTTATCCTGGATGGTGTCAAGCTTCTTGAGTGTTGTTGGAGCTGCACTCATCCAGGCAAGTGGAGAGTATTCCATCACACTCCTTACTTGTGCCTTGTAGATGGTGGAAAGGCTTTGGGGAGTCAGGAGGTGAGACACTCGCCGCAGAATACCCAGCCTCTGACCTGCTCTTGTTGCCACAGTATTTATGTGGCTGGTACAGTTAAGTTTCTGGTCAATGGTGACCCCCAGGATGTTGATGGTGGGGGATTCGGCGATGGTAATGTCGTTGAACGTCAAGGGGCGGTGGTTAGACTCTCGCTTGTTGGAGATAGTCATTGTCTGGCACTTCTGTGGTGCGAATGTTACCTGCCACTTATCAGCCCAAGCCTGAATGTCGTCCAGGTCTTGTTGCATGCGGGCATGGACTGCTTCATTATCTGAGGAATTGTGAATGGCACTGAACACTGTGCAGTCATCAGCGAACATCCCTATTTCTGACCTTATGTTGGAGGGAAGGTCATTGATGAAGCAGCTGAAGATGGCTGGGCCTAGGACACTGCCCTGAGGAACTCCTGCAGCAATGTCCTGGGGCTGTGATGATTGACCTCCAACCACCACAACCATCTTCCTTTGTGCTAGGTATGACTCCAGCCAATGGAGAGTTTTCCCCCCCCGATTCCCATTGACTTCAGTTTTACTAGAGCTCCTTGATGCCACACTCGGTCAAATGCTGCCTTGATGTCAAGGGCAGTCACTCTCACCTCACCTGTGGAATTCAGCTCCTTTGTCCATGTTGGGACCAAGGCTGTAATGAGGTTGGGAGCCAATTGGTCTTGGTGGAACCCAAACTGGGCATCAGTGAGCAGGTTATTGGTGAGTAAATGCCGCTTGATAGCACTGTCGATGACACTTTCCATCACTTTGCTGATGATTGAGAGTAGACTGATGGGGCGGTAATTGGCCGGATTGGATTTGTCCTGCTTTTTGTGAACAGGACATACCTGGGCCATTTTCCACATTGTCGGATAGATGCCAGTGTTGTAGCTGTACTGGAACAGCTTGACTAGAGGCACGGCTAGTTCTGGAGCACAAGTCTTCAGTACGATAGCCGGGATGTTGTCGGGGCCCATAGCCTTTGCTGTATTCAGTGCGCTCAGCTGTTTCTTGATATCATGTGGAGCGAATCGAATTGGATGAAGATTAGCTTCTGTGATGGTGGGGACCTCAGGAGGAGGCCAATATGGATCATCCACTCGGCACTTCTGGCTGAAGATGGTTGCAAATGCTTCAGCCTTGTCTTTTGCACTCATGTGCTGGGCTTCACTATCATTGAGGATGGGAATATTCATGAAGCCCCCTCCTCCTGTTAGTTGTTTAATGGTCCACCACCATTCACGACTGGATGTGGCAGGACTGCAGAGCTTTGATCTGATCCGTTGATTGTGGGATCTCTTAGCCCTGTCTATAGCATGCTGCGTCCGTTTTTTAGCATGCATGTAGTCCTGTACTGCAGCTTCCCCAGGTTGGCACCTCATTTTTAGGTACGCCCGGTGCTGGCATGCTCTTCTACACTCCTTATTGAATCAGGGTTGGTCCCCTGGCTTGATGGTAATGGTAGAGTGAGGGATATGCTGGGCCATGAGGTGGAATACAATTCTGCTGCTGCTGATAGCCCACAGCGTCTCATGGATGCTCAGTTTTGAGTTGCTAGATCGGTTCTGAATCTATCCCATTTAGCACGGTGGTAGTGCCACTCAACCGGATGGAGTGTGTCCTCAGTGTGAAGACAGGACTTCATCTCCACAATGACTGTGCGGTGGTCACTGCTACCAATACTGTCATGGACAGATGCATCTGCGACAGTTAGATTGGAGAGTATGAGGTCAAGTAGGTTTTTCCCTCGTGTTGGTTCTCTCACCACCTGTTGCAGGCCCAGACTGGCAGCTATGTCCTTCAGGACGGACTTGGCCAGCTCGGTCAGTAGTGGTGCTACCGAGCCACTCTTGGTGATGGACATTGAAGTCCCCCACCCAGAGTATATTCTGTGCCCTTGTTACTCTCTTTGCCCAGTGCTTCTTCAACATGGAGTACTGATTCATCAGCTGAGGGAGGGCGGTATGTAGTAATCAGCAGGAGGTTTCCTTGCCCATGCTTGACCTGAAGCCATGAGACTTCATGTGGTCCGGAGTCAATGTTGAGGATTCCCAGGGCCACTCCTTCCCGACTGTATATCACTGTGTCGCCACCCCTGGTGAGTCTGTCCTGCCGGTGGGACAGGACATACCCAGGGATGGTGATGAAGGAATCTGGGACATTGGCTGAAAAGTATGACTATGTCAGGCTTGACTAGTCTGTGGGACAGCTCTTTCAATTTTGGCGAGGAGGACTGTGCAGGGTCGACTGGGCTGGGTGTGTCATTGTCGTGTCCGTAGCCGGTGCCGAGGTCGATGCCGGGTGGTCCGTCTGGTTTTATTCTTATTATTGTGTTTCGTAGCAGTTTGTTACAACTGAGTGGCTTGCTAGGCCATTTCAGAGGGCAGTTAAGAGTCAACCACATTGCTGTGTGTCTGGAGTCACATATAGGCCGGACCAGGTAACATAGAAGATAGGAGCAGGACATTCGGCCCCGTGAGCCTGCTCCGCCATTCGATGAGATCATGGCTGATCATCCAAACTCAGTACCCTGTCCCTGCTTTCTCCCCATATCCCTTGATCCCTTCTTGAATATATTTACTGACTTGGCCTCAACTGCCTTCTGTTCTCTGGGTGAAGAAATTCCTTCTCATCTCTGTCCTAAATGGCTTACCCCTTATCTTTAGACTGTGACCCCTGGTTCTGGACTCCCCCGCCATCAGGAACATCCTTCCTGCATCCAGTCTGTCTAGCCCTGTTAGAATTTTATAAGTTTCAATGAGATCCCCTCTCATTCTTCTAAACTCCAGGACGGCAGATTTCACTTCCCTAGGGGACCAGATGGGTTTTTACGACAATCCGATAGTTTCATGGTCACCATTACTGATACTAGCTTTTTATTCCAGATTTATTTAATTAACTGAATTTAAATTCCCCAGCTGCCGTGGTGGGATTTGAACTCACGTCTCTGGATCATTAGTCCAGGCCTCTGGATTACTAGCCCAGTAACCACTATGCTACCGTACCCCTCGAATCACATGCAGCTTAAGGAGCAACTGCGAAGGTGATGCTGTTCCCATGAATAGAGCAGCAGATTAGATAGCAGTACAGTACTTCATTTTAATTTTTCTGCATCCATCATAACAAGCATTTCAGAGATCTTAGAGGCTGTATATCACACATGCTTTTCTAAGCAGCATGGAGTTTCAGGTCACCCCTCCAAATCCTCCATAATCATTCCCATTCCGCACACAGATTGTACCAGAACAGAACTTTGACCCCAAACACTCTATCAGCCTTACATTGTTCAGATTATAGGATCGTCATTTATCCTTATCTTTAATACGAGTTTGAGGACTAGAAAATACTGAGACGTCTGATTAATATTTTTTGTTCATCAAATCAATGATACAACCCATTATATGCAGTGCCCATGAGACTGGTACCATGAGTTTGTTTACTTAACATGTCATGCAATCTCTGTTCATTGTTCCCTCTTCATACATGGCCTTCATCTTTATCTAGTCTTGATACATCACATATCTAGCTCTATTCATTTCTGGTACTCAACATTCTGAAGCCAGACTCTGGCATCCTGCCTGGTAATTAATGTTCCTACTCCTCACTTCCCACGGACTCTTACTGGGTTTCGTCTGTGATGGTATTTTGCCAGTGACCTTTTCCTGTTAAGTATTACAGCTGCTACAGCATTACTATCATAAATATTTATGCTTATATGGCTATTCTCCCTAGTATGGCTACTCTTCCTTATGTGAGCTTTTCATATTAACTTACCCCACTTATGAAATGAGTTTAGCTCCGCACAGGGTGCTCACACTGGAAACAGCGACACAGAGGGGGGTTATTTTGGGGAAAGAGTGAAAACAGGCGCTAAGTGGGTGCTGTGCTAATAACATAGAAACATAGAAAAATAGGAGCAGGAGTAGGCCATTCAATATGATCATGGCTGATCCTCTATCTCAATACCATATTCCCGCTCTCTCCCCATACCCCTTGATGCCTTTTGTGTCTAGAAATCTATCTATCTCCTTCTTAAATATATTCAGTGACTTGGTCTCCACAGCCTTCTGTGGTAGAGAATTCCACAGGTTCACCACCCTCTGAGTGAAGAAATTTCTCCTCATCTCAGTCCTAAATGTCCTACCCCGTATCCTGAGACTGTGACCCCTCATTCTAGACCCCCCAGCCAGGGGAAACATCCTCCCTGCATCCAGTCTGTCTAGCCCTGTCAGAATTTTATAAGTTTCAATGAGATCCCCTCTCATTCTTCTGAACTCTAGTGAATACAGGCCTTGTCAACCCAATCGCTCCTCATACGACAGTCCTGCCATCCCAGGAATCAGTCTGGTGAACCTTCACTGCACTCCCTCCATGGTAAGTATATCCTTTCTTAGGTAAGGAGACCAAAACTGCACACAGTACTCCAGGTGTGGTCTCACCAAGGCCCTGTATAACTGTAGTAAGACATCCTTGCTCCTGTACTCAAATCCTCTTGCAATGAAGGCCAACATACCATTTGCCTTCCTAACTGCTTGCTGCACCTGCATGTTTGCTTTCAGTGACTGGTGTATAAGGACACCCAGGTCCCTCTGTACATCAACATTTCCCAATCTATCACGATTTAGATAATACTCTGCCTTTCTGTTTTTCCTACTGAAGTGAATAACTTCACATTTATCCACGTTATACTGCATCTGCCATAATAAGACGCGTCTGTTTGAAAATCTGGTTTTAGCCTGCAATTTTGGGGCTAATTGATGATTAACCATGATTTAAACGTGCCTGGAGGCACTAAAACAGACACCTGCATATTTAACACTCAAGCGCTGATTAGAAGCCATTTTCCTGGAGTGTATATATGTGGGCGCCACGCATGCACTTCCACTGAAGGTGTGGAGTGCGCTGCCTGACACAAAACGGAACGTTTCAGGCTGGCTCAGGGACCAAGGGAGTGGACTCACAGGTTCTCAGAGGTGGCACTGGAGGTGCTGGTGGAGGAGGTACAGCGGAGGAGGGATGTCCTGTACCCGCAGGGGGGAAGGAGGCCACAGAGGCAACTAATGCGGCGTATGTGGGAGGAGATCGCCGAGGAGGTCACAACCAGGAGCCCTGCCCCCAGGACATGGCGCCTGTACCGCAAAATAATTAATGATTTGACACGAGTGGTCAAGGTAAGATCCTATCTCACAAACACACTTCGCAATAACTGCACCACCAGCATCACAACCTCAACTCACCTCATCCCTCTTCTTCTTCTTAGGCAGTCCCTCGGAACCGAGGATGACTTGCTTCCACATTAAAAATGAGTTCGCAGGTGACTGATGAGTCCAATGCGGGACCTACAGTCTCTGTCACAGGTGGGGCAGACGGTGGTTGAAGGGGCGGGTGGGTGGGGTGCTTGGGTTGACGTGCGCTCCTTGCGCTGCCTGTGCTTGGCTTCCACTTGCTCCCGGCGAAGAGACTCGAGGTATTCGGTGCCTTCCCGGATGCTTCTCCTCCACTTTGTGCGGTCTTGGGCCAGGGATACCCAGGTGTCGGTGGGGATGTTACACTTTTTCAAGGAGGCTTTGAGAGTGTCCTTGAAGTGTTTCCTCTGCCCACCTGGGGCTTTCTTGCCGTGCCGGAGCTCCGAGTAGAGCGCTTGTTTTGGGAGTCTTGTATCGGGCATGCGGACAATGTGACCCGTCCATCGGAGCTGATCGAGCATGGTCAAAGCTTCGATGCTGGGGATGTTGGCCTGAGCAAGAACACTGACTTTGGTGCGCCTATCCTGCCAATGGATTTGCAGGATCTTGCGGAGGCAGCACCACCAGCTGCACAACCTCAACTCACCTCATCCACCATCTAACTATACACTGACATTCACACAACCCACACTATTGCACTCTTCACAGGCACTACTCAAACCTCAGACACATTTCACCGCTCTTCAACCATGCGAGGCATCACACACACACAAACACACCTGCCAATACACTCATTCGCAATCCCCACTCTTTCTTTTCCAGGACATGGTAGCACATAACAGGCGCCAGCAGGACCTGACCGGGGGAGGGGAAACACGACTGCATGATATCAGTCGCCTTGAGGAGGCTGTGCTGGCAGTGATCGGGAGGGGAGTGGTAGACGCCGTGGCCACAGGCACAGCACGGGACAGATCACCTCGAGGTATGTGCCCACTCCAGCTTCCTTACACAGCCACAACTATTCCTGATCCCTAATCCCCCAAAACCTCTCCTCACTCACAAGCTCCATATGGTCTCAAACACATCCTGCTATCGTGGCCACACGCGCTACAGCCTAACCCTTCTAGCTTTATCATTGCAGGCTCCCAGGGGCAAGATGCACCTCGCCCCCTGGAGGAACTGGAAGAGGAGGAAGAGCTACCTCGCCCCTCAGAGGAGGAGGAGAGTGAGGAAGATGGCACTGTGTCAATTGCTACCACTGTCGCAGGCACCAGCTCAGAGACCTGCACCATGCGTAACTTAGAGGCTAGGGTAGAAGAGGGATCCTGACAGTGGCACACACTGGGCACTCTTGGACAGCAGCCACACCGGGTGGAAGGGACACCACAGGTGCCACTTTGCCAGGGCCAAGCTTCAGAAGAAAGCTGATGGGTTTGACAAACCAAATGCTTGGTGCAATGGACAGCCTGCCTGAAAGCTTACGGGTCGTGGCTAGGGAGATGGAGGAGTCCGCCTCCAGCTTGGCCCGTGGCTTGACGCAGCCTCTGGAACTCATCCTCTCCAGCGTGGAGAGGTTGGCCAATTCCAGCCAGTGACCTGTGGAGCCCGACATCATGCCGCGTCTGATGACTGAGGTCACAGCTTCCATGGAACAGCAAAGTGCTGCAATGGAAGCTCAGGTAGCTGCCAAGGTGGGTCTGGGCTCCTCGGTTGCTCGGGGCTTGCAGATTGTCTCAGCTGCCCATAGATCACTGGGCTGGCTGAACAGGCGCCCCGAGGTAGTGGCATGGGAATTATCGAGCAGGATCCTACTGGCATCTCTGCAGATGGCATCATTCCTGCTCCCTACCCTGCCACTCCACCATTGCCCTCGCAGTTGCCTGTCAGCCAGGCGGCCCATGCTGAGATGGTGCAGTCTGAGGCGGGGCCATCACGGCCCACAGCCTCTCGAGGGCGTCACAGGAGGACATCTGAACTGCCCTCTTCAGATCCTCAGCAGCCATCTACCTCGCCTGCTGCTGCTGCCACTGGAGCTGCACTTCGTAGAAGCACCAGTGTAGGCAAAAGCACTTATAGGATAGCCACTAAGGGTAAGCACCAGGGTGAATAGTTTAATATTTGTAAGTGCTGCTGGTTATGTCATGTTTTCATTGTTTTTGGTGTAACGAGTAATGATGGTAATTGGGTAGTGGTGGAATTTTATTGTGTTCTTCATGGGGAAGGGGTTGAAAGGATTGAGTGCCGATGGTGGACTGCCTGATGGATCCTCAGTCCTGGAAGGTAAGGCATGCGGCAACAGTGCTCCGAAGTCTGATGGTGGAGTACGTGTCTGAAAAGTGGTCTTCACTTAGATGGTGGTGAGCGTCCCTCCCAGGTGCGGGCCGTCTACCTGGAACCCTCTGGTGCTTCCCCTGATCCCCCTCCTCTTCCTCCTCCACTTCAACCTCCTCCTCCTCCTCTTGTGGCTCCTGAGCTTGACCCTCTGGCACAATGTCTGGTGATAACGGCTGGTTTTTGATGATCACCAGATTGTGGAGCATGCAGCCAGTCTCCACGAATCTGGAGCCTAGCTCGCCCTCCTGTCCCTCTCTCCTCCAGCAGCTGGTGCTGCTCTGCTTGGCCTCATCTCCTCCTTCCATTCCTCCTCCAGACCAAGGTGGACCCCTAGCAAGATCCCCAAGACTAAGCACTCCCTTTCTCCTGGTGACTCCTAGAAGGTCTCCAATAAGGTACCGTAGCACTGCACTCACTCTCTTTAGGTGAAGTCCTCAGAGAATTTCTGGGAAAAATGTTGATAGAGTGTTGGTAAAGTCTTGACAAAGTGTCCCAGGAAGTCTCCCGATGTGTATCAAAGGTCCTCTTCAAACACAGTGTAGTCAGTTGATCTCCAGTAGCAAGTGAATAGTGAAAGCTGAGCATGGTTTTAAGTAGTGTTCGCAATCCTCACCAACAACCTTCTTTACTCCTGCTCAGCCGATCACTGTTAGGAGGGGTCGTTAATTGCAGCGCTAGCCAGCAAAATGGTGTGCAGCCTCTTTAATGAGCGTGAGCAGACAATTTAATTGTCAATCTAACGATCCTTGGGGCGGGCGTTCCTCGAGCGCACTTCAATTCCTTTACCAAGATGGCGTCTTGTGTTAAAGGCGGTCTAAACCGACGTTGTAGCTCAAGATCCCATCTTGGTCACCTCGGAGGCTCTTTAGCACCTAAAGTATCCAGGGAAAATCGCCCCCCCTCCCCCCAAGTTTATTAAAAAGCCAGAGCCCTCAGAGTCGGGACTGTAACCTGTGAGACTCAGCTCTATTTGTGTGTTGGAGTCTTGCAGTTGATTAAAATGCTGGAAAATCAGAGTTGTGCGGGGTTGGGGAGAGGACAGAAGAGTGAGGAGGGAGGCTCGGCTCCCAGCTCTGCCATCTCCCATCATGCCAACTTCCAGACATTTCAATCAGGTGGAGACTCAGCTGTTGTGCCCGCGTGCAAACCGAGCCAAGCCCAGCTCATGGCTGACTATCTGTTCACTGACTCGGCAATATCTTGGCTGTGAGGCTTGACTGTTCTACCACCTTAGCTGTAGCCCCCCCCTTGCAGCATAATCCACACTCCATGGTGTACATCACAAATAGAAAGTAAGAATTTGCATTTATATAGTGCCTTTCACAACCTCAGGACATCCCAAAGCGCTTTACAACCAATGAAGTACTTCAGAAGTGTAGTAATGAAGGAAACGAGGCAGCCAAATTGTGCACAGCAAGCTCCAACAAGCAGCAATGAAATAAATGACCAGATCATCTGTTTTAGGTGTTAGTCGGTATACCCATGGCATTAGAGCAGTAAAGTGACCTGGAGTCAAATGGTTGTTTGTACTTTATTTTTGATTTAGTTCTTCCATTGACCTACAATGTGTTGTTGCCCCACATTGTACCTATTATGTGAGATTGAATGTCACATTACCTGGTTTAATTCTTATAATAGGGTGTCAAATTGAAGATGAAGGAGCATAAATGGCAGCTTAAGTGAGCTGTTCTCCAATAGACTGTTTCAGTAAGCGTTGTGTTTAAATCAATGCAATGAGATGTCAAAGCAAATGTGCACTTTCATCGTTATCTTATCTTGGGGAGCAAAATTATTTACCCTTCAGAGATTTGAATTTCAGCTACAGGAAGAGCAGTTTTGGAAAGAAGAAAACAAGAAGCCTGGTGAAGATTATCAGAAAGCGTTTTCTATTGGACAAATCAAACCGACTAGTTTCAGACGATTGGTCCCCAAACCATTGATCTCCTGTTTGTGTGAAGTTCTGTGTTGTCGCAACATCTATAAATGGAAATTGAATTGCCCCGGTGTCCCTTATGGTATTGATGTAAGATGGGAGGAATTTTAATAGAAAGGAACATAGGAACAGGAGTAGTCCATTCAGCCGCCCCGAGCCTGTTCCCCCATTCAATTAGATCGTGGTTGATCTGTATTTTAACTCCATCTACCCACCTTGGTTCCGGATCCCTTGATACCCTTGCCTAACAAGAATCTATCAATCTCAGTTTTGACATTTTCAATTGACCTAGTCTCAACAGTTTTTTATGTCTCTTTCTGTGAGGGATCCAGATCTTCAATTGTTTCAGGATTTCAGGCTGAAGATGAAGAATGACACCATCAGTAAATTGGCCCACGGATCGCAAGTTTCATGGGATTCCTTGGATCTAGGGAATCTCCTTTCAAAGCTCTGCCGGATGAATCCACAGAGAGCGCTCTTTATCCCTGGTGAAGCTGGAATGGGTCCTCTCACATTTTGTTCTACCCTCAAACCATGGAGCTTGTTTAGGAAGCTGCAGCAAACATTGATGGCTGGAGACGCCTAACATGTGAAGCATTCGTAAAATAATTTAAAAAAATACTTGTATTTATATAGTGCCATTCACAATCTCAGGACATCCCAACGTGCTTTACAGCCAATTAAGTATTTTTGAAGTGTAGTCACTGTTGTAATGTAGGAACCGTGGCAGCCAATTTGCGCACAGCAAGATCCCACAAACAGCCATGTGATAATGACCAGATAATGTTTTAGTGATGTTGGTTGAAGGATCAGTATTGGCCAGGACACCGGGGGAGAACTCCCCTGCTCTTTATAATAATGCCATGGGATCTTTTATGTCCACCAGAGAGGGAAGACGGGGCCTCGGTTTTTTTAACGTTTCACCCGATAGACGGCACCTCCAACAGTGCAGCATTCCCTTAGTACTGCACTGGAGTGTCAGCCTAGATTTTGCCGTTAAGTCTCTTGAGTAGGATCTTCAAGAGTCGCTATTACAACTTTAAATTCTGGCACAGATGCTGAGGGAAGTTCTCGCATGCCAAGAATGCAATAGAACGCTGCTGGCCTGTACAGGTAGGCTCAGAGCAGAGCAGAGCCAAACCGATCCACAGCCAAAACAAAATAGCTGCCATTGACATCTGGGGCCACCAGAACATAAGCACATAAGAAATCGGAGCAGGAAAAGGCCATTCGTCCCCTTGAGCCTGCTCCGCCATTCAATAAGATCATGGCCGATCTTCGACCTCAACTCCACTTTCCCGCCCTATCCCCATATCCCTTGATTCTTCTAGAATCCAAACGTAATTTGTCACAAACGTAATTCTTGCCTCTATGGGCACTGGGACCAACTTGTTTGTATTATAGTGCTGTCTCCAGAGACAATACATGTGTCAGCCAATGAGTTGGAGGTGGGCGGGACTTGAGAGACTCCGAACTCATGACTGAAACTACAGCAGAGTCTCCCGATAATAGCAGGATTATTTCTCCAGCAAAATGCAGTGAGTGGCGGATAGCTACATACAAATTCTGTGCATAAAATCAAACCCAGTCACTTACAGCAGTAACTCCAGGCGTGATTGACGGGGGAAATTACCCAATCATCTCCATTCTGGCCGGGAATAGTGGTGTCACTATATGTAGCCATTACAATATGCATACAGCACGAGGCGGTGGAAGGGTGTTGGAGATTAAAGTGTCCACAACAGCCTTTGAGGGCTGCTGAAGTAGAACAGCAGGAAGCATCTGCTGGATGGAAACACTCAGTGACTGGGCTCGGTGCCACTATTATATACTGGGTGACAATGTGTTGGACAATACTAGAATAAAACATTGACAGGCTATAAATAAACTGCTCTTTATTTATAAAGTGAATGGTATTAATTTATATCACACACATTCATTTATTTGGGCACCACTTATCCAGTGGCGCACTTTATTGGACCCTGAGGTCTACAAGTGGCGCCCGTATGCCCGTACAGACTCCAAACCTGGGCGGGGTAAACTGAGACTTAACATCCACAGAGAAAGGAGAAACAATGGGACTCTACAGGAGAAGGGAGTTCATGGAGAGGACTTGCTGTGTAAACTACTCCTCATCTCTCTATGGGGTAGGTCTTGACTTTGGCTGCCTGTTTTACAGCTCTCCCAATTTTTATTTCCATTGAAGATTGAAATGGGGAAGAGATGTAAAACGGCTGCCGACTTGCTACCATCTGTTTTACAAGATCGACCCTATATACCTATCACCAGTACTGAAATGCCTTTGAACGTTGTGCCTGTTAGGGACCTGCCATTTCAGGTTCCCTTCCTTACACCATGCTCTGATGGTGTTAGGTTTAGAGCAGCTCCATTCATTGTATTGTGGCCGGAAACCTTAGACCAGCCTGGTGTCCTATCGAGAGCCGCCTGACCCCAGAGAAAGCTACAGGCTCAATGTACAGAGTCCTCAGACAGTAGAGGTTCTACAGGATCAGGTAGCACCAGAGTAGCTCCCAGCCTGGCCCACTCCACACAATAGATAGAGACGAGGAAGGCCATCCTGCCCATCTAAGCACGTCCGTCCAGAAAGAACCTACAGTTTACCCGTGGCGGCACTTAAATGACTCCATGAAGCCTCTCCCCAGAACTGACGTTAACAGAGTGACGGAAGGAGACCCAAAATACGCCAGGGTAGATCTTGACTTTGTGCGATAGTGTGAAATGGGCGATAGCGAATCGGCAGCCTGTTTTACATCTCTCCCGAAGTCAATGGAAATAAAAATGGGGAAAGATGTAAAACGGGCTGCCGATTCGCTATCACCCGTTTTAGACAATCGCACAAAGTCAAAATTACTCCCTGCATGTCTGGGAAGCCGTAAGGTTAACATTTAACAAAGGTAAAAGATACACCTCTCCATTGGGGCAGTATTTGAACTGATAGCACTCCCACCTAGACTCTGGTGAGTCTGGGTCAAGTTGTCAGCTGGTTGTTAAGGTTATGTCTTTCATCAATCATTCTGCCTCTCTGAGGCTGTGTATGTGTTGCCAAAACAGCTCATGGAGTTTGAGCTGCTCCACACTATCACAAATGGTTCTCAACCTTTCCGCCATCCTTGTGAACAAAGTTAGTTAACCCATTTATTTGCAGATGAGCGAATCTACCTCTTTTTATCAGAAATCCCTCTCATCTGAAAAACTCCACGTTGTGATTTAAGTAATTGACCTCTCGTGAAGTTGCAAAAGGAGAGTCAAGACCAAGTGTAGTCTTTCGGAGAAGTGGGGTTAGAGGCTGGGGGGACAATTGGACCAGGGCACCCAATGTCATTCAGACTCATTATAGTCATACGTTCTATCCTTATTTTTATATTCCCCATTATAAATTCCTAAATCCACATTAATAACAGGAATTTTCTATGTAAACCTGTCACACTGTAATTACACATTTCTACCAGTGGTGGCACTGCAGCACCTCTACTGGTGAGAGAGCATAAATAAGGTATGACAAGCTTATATAGGCAGTTTCCATTAAAATGCATAGTAATTCATAATGGAAAAAGTTGACAGAAAGAGCGTATAGAAGTCGATTTTAATATATTACTAGTCGATCTCATCAGGTATGGCACATGGAGAGTCAAGATCAAATGTAATGTTCAGGTGAAGTGGAATTAGAAGGTGCGGGATAATTGGACCAGATGTAATTCAGTCTCCATTTTAAAGTCTTATTTTCTGTCCTTATTTTATATCTAGTTCTTATTAAAAAATCTTATATCTGTGTGTGCTTCCTGTCTGTACTTGACTTCTTGCTGTCATGTTTTTGTCATATCTTTTGTTTTAACTTTTTTCTCATTATAAATGACTATGTCTGTATTTATAATGGGGCTTGGCTATGTGCAATCAGAGTGACATATTTACAATCTGGCCACCACGTTCCACAAATCATTCAAAATGCTTTATGATTTTTTTTCAACTGCCATTTTCTTTTCAGTAACTGAAATTTCTAATGTCCAAAATAAGGGTTTAAACAAAATTTAAAAAAAATCAAAAAATTGCATATTTTACTACAATAACATGATTAAATTTATCAATGTAATTGTCTTGTGTCTTTAAATGCCTTGATTTTTTTTTACTTCATTATAGATGTAATGCACACTGATAGTTTTATTGTATGACATACACTGTTAGTATATAGAATATCTATATATATATATATATATATCTATATATCTATACATATACACAGTTATGCTTACTCAAATACATATTATTTGTATATATTTTACAAAGTTAAAAACAGTTTTGCACAATGTGTGTATTATTCTTTCTTCTTCACCCCCTCCTCCGATGACTGTACTGACTGGCGCTGGGGTATCGGTTCACAAAAGTGGACAGCCCTCTGGTACCTCCGCAGGCTTCATGTGAAGGCCAAGACAGTAAAGGGCTGTTTTCCTCTCCACCGCCACACCTGGGCGCTAGTTGGGCACCCAGTCGTATGGAGCTGGATCGACGCTTTCAGGTCATGAGCCTAGGCCTAGGTGTTGCCCTGAAATCCAGCCAATGATGTGGGCCTGAGAGCCAGCAGCCAGGCCTCTGCTCCTGAGAATTGATTGGAGGTTAGGCTCCTCCCATCTCATTTGCATGACTGCCCGTCACTTGCCCATGTACAAGCACTCCAACTCCCCCTCCCACCGGAAAACATTCTTTTCCTGGGGCAAACCAGAAGGGGACCAAGACCCAGCAGATCGGGTCTCTGCCCAATCTTCCTCTACTGTACATCCCAACAGTAGGCACACGTGGGGATCACAGCAAAGGAAAATTGGCCCTATCAGCAGGCTATTCGACCACGGTCACCACCACCACTTTCTCAAGGTCAACGAGGGAAGGACAATAATTGCCGGCTATGAGTATAGACTGATTGTGAAACTATACCCCAGCGCGAGTCAGTACTGACATCGGAGGAGGGTTGAAGAATGATTCACACATTGTTCTAAACTTTTTTTTTAATTTGTAAAATATATACAAATAATATTTTAAAAAGTCACAGCCAAAGCCTGGTCCTGCCCGTGCACATTTTCCAGTGGCCGGGGGGTGGGGGGGGGGGGGGGGGCGGTGGGGCACTGGGATGTGAACAGGTGTGGAAAAGCCTGACTAATTGACTAATTTCTCCCCTCCCTAACCCAGGGTGCTGAGGCCAATAGGAGCACCTCAACTACTGCTCCGACTGACGAGAGCAAACTCAAGACGGAGCGGATCCTTCACCCGACGACCTTCCTAGTTTGTGCGATTCCGGGCACCGGAATTGGCGGAGCTTGAGGGAAGTGATTTTTTTCCCCTGATGGATTTTAAATACATCCTGGAGAAGTAAAACTACGGGGTTGCTGGGAGTCGGTAAAAGGAAAACGTGCATTTCCGTGGCACCTTACCACCCCTCTCAAAACACTTTAGGCACAATAAAGGACGATCAAGGGCAGCGATCAATTTGTAGGGAAAGGCCGCAGCCAATTTACCAACTTTTTAAGATCCCACAAACAGCAGTGAGATGTTTGAGCGATTAACCTGTTTTTTTGCTGGTGTTGATCGAGAAAGGTACGTCGGCCCGAATCGCAGAAGAACGCCCCATGCTTTTCTAAATGACATCATGGGGTCACCCCCCCTGCCCCGCCACTTTTCGAGCTCGTAGAACAGGCAGGCAGGGCGCTCAGTTTAAGGTCATCCTCCGAAGGACATTAAAGGATTGGGATCAGAGAATGGTACAGAGGCACTTGCTGGGATAGTCCGGAGCGTAGACATTGTTTTCTGCACCGTACACAAAGTAGCTGTGCTCTCGTCCTTTCCACTGGAAGTGCACTTTGGTCACGGGAATCAGTTCGATTGTCTGCCGCTGCAATGAAGGAGAGATGGATTAGTTATGGTCCCTTATATGGGGGAAGGAAGAATCTTTCAAACTCTTCCCAATAAAATACAATACATGCTCTGTCTTGCTGAATTACAGGCAGTAAATTGCCTCCTTAAATCTCTCCGCCTCTCCACCTCTCTCTCCTTCTTTAAGACGCTGCTTAAAATCGACCTCTTTGACCAAGCTTTGTCCTAATATCACCTTATGTGGCTCGGTGTCAAATTTTGTTTGATAACGCTCCTGTGAAGCGCCTTGGGATGTTTTACTACGTTAAAGGTGCTATATAAATGCAAGTTGTTGTTGTTGTGAAGGTAAAGCAGCAGCAAATGATGACTTTGTTTTGTACTCATTCCCAGGGAATGGAACACCTTCTCATTTCAGACATCTGATGCCAGCAGTGGACACGGCACAGGCAGCTACAGGCTAAAGCTCCCTCTATCCTCAGCCTCAGAAAGAGATTCCCCGACAGCTCCGGCGGGATAATTTCCATTTCCCGTCCCCCTTTCTGATCGGGCAGTGCTGTGCTGTTGAGGCTGCCCACATTCATTTTACATACAATCTGTAGACTTTCAATCCCAGCGGTTGGGGCTGGATTTGAACCGTGAGCCCCCAAAAATTGAAGGCCAATTGCCCCATTCGATCCCCAGCGACAGAGCGACGCCTTTTACTGCCATCTGGTTGTATGTTAGGGATGTTTGTTAAATTGTCAGGACAAAGATTAACTACAGCAAAAAGGCAATTATTAGCAGAGGTACAGAGTATACATCTCAACAGGTCGTTGCTATAAAGGTGTTGCTCAGCTCCCATATGAAATACTGCACGCAATGCTGATAACCTAATGAGAGTGAGGGCATTGTTAACCTTGTGAGGGTACGGAGTGAGCAATGAAGATAATTCCTGGTGTTAGGAAATTATAGTTGTGAGGAAAGGTTAAAGAGAAGATAAGTGAATAGAAGATAAGTGTCTCCACTGGCCAGTAACTAGAGGGTATAGATTAAGATAATCATTAATAGAATGAAGAGAGAGGTTAGGGGAAATGTTTGTTTTACACAGAGGGCCATTAGGACATGGAATCCACAACAGCTTTTAAAAAGGAATTGGATAGAGATTTGAAAAAGGAAAATTGAAAAGGGTTTGGGGAAAGGGCAGGGGAATGGGACTAGGTGGATAGCTCTTTGAGAGCCAGCACAGGCGTGATGGGCCGAATGGCCTTCGGTGCTGTGATGTGCCAGCACTTTGTTTTTCTTGGAAACATGATTTCAAGATGGACTAATCGATGTTTTCAAAATTCTGAAAGGGGTATTTTCAGGATCAAGAAGCTTGCATCATCCTGTGAGCACGTAATCGGGGAGTCAGGGAAAGTTGTTGAGGTTGTTGCTGTCTGGTAAAGTTAATGATAGTGAGGCAGCTCTAAAAGAGGCAGCTGTCCATCATTCTGCCATCGCCATTTACACCTCTTCTAGACCCATCTTTTGTTTCTTAACTTGTCCCATTACCATCTCCTTTTGCCTTGCACCATCATCCCTTTTGTCTTTTAATCTCTCCTGCCTTCCATCCTATCACAGACCTTCCGTTTTGTTCTTTCCTCCCCTCCCCCCTTTCCCTGCCCCTACACTTGCTTAAAAACCTGTTCCATCTCCAACTTTTTCCAGTTCTGACGAAGGGTCATCGACCTGAAACGTTAACTCTGTTTCTCTCTCCACCGATGCTGCCCGACCTGCTGAGTATTTCTAGCATCTTCTGTTTTTATTTCAGATTTCCAGCATCCGCAGTATTTTGCTTTTATATTATAAAAGAGTGTGGTTAGATGGAGCGATGGAATGGGCAGTGGATTATTGGGCTGCTACAATCCACGTGTGGAGAGACTGGAAATTAGAGAACACACTGGTCACCAATCTGCAGAGCAAAGGCGGCACAGAAAGAGAGAGGGGGACTAACCAGCCAAGTCGTTCACTACAGTAACAGGGTTGGACTACAGTTTGCAGTATCAGGTCACAGACTATGTTCAGTTGTTGGCCTGGATTTTAGCTTGGAGGTGCGTTCATGCGGGGGACTGTTTTGAGGTCGGGAAACCCGTACTTCCGTGCAGGACGCGTTTACACTTTTTTCTGTAGGTTTCCCACCCACAGCCAGCCTGATTGGCAGGCAGAGTCCTGTTGGGCGGGAACTCCGACAGCACAAGGCCACAGCCAAGCTGGGCTGAGAGCAGGTGGTCTAGTGGGGGAAGAGAGAGATTGTTGGGGGGGGGGGGGGTCTGATCGCCAGGGGAGGGGTTTCAGATTTTGGCGGGGGGTCCGATGGTGGTCGGGGGGGAGGGGTCCGATGGTGGTCGGGGGGGAGGGGTCCGATGGTGGTCGGGGGGGGAGGGGTCCGATGATGGTCGGGGGAGCAAATGGTGGTTGGGGGAGCAGACAGATCACCGGGGAGGGGAGGGGTTTACTAGGTAGCTTGTTGGGCCTGGAGGAAACACTCCTGCTCCTTCTGGCCCACTAGCAGTGCTGTAAAGGCACTTAAAAAAAAAAGTAAAATTTGTTTTTATGGAATGTGGGCGTCGCTGGCAAGGCCAGCATTTATTGCCCTAATTGCCCTTGAGAAGGTGGTGGTGAGCCGCCTTCTTCAACCGCTGCAGTCCGTGTGGTGAAGGTACTCCACAGTGCTGCAGGGAGGGAGTTCCAGGATTTTGACCCAGCGACGATGAAGGATCGGCGATATACTTCCAAGTCAGGATGGTGTGTGACTTGGAAGGGAACTTGGAGGTGGCGATGTTCCCATGCGACTGCTGCCCTTGTCCTCCTAGGTGGAAGAGGTTGCGGGTTTGGATTCAGCCCTTATCGCCTCCTTTCACCTGCCGGATTTCCCGAGGCCTGGGAAGCCTGATCGACTGTGGCTAAAAATAGAATCACTGTTAAAATGAAGGCACGCAGCCTCTTTAAAATATTTAAATGACCAACCCGCCTCCTGAGAGCGGATTGGTCGCCCGACCCTCGTCCTGCTTCCATTAAAACTGGAAGTGGGCAGGTTTGAGGCGGGTTGGGATCCTGTTTTAGATTTAAAAATTTTTAACCTCTGACCCAATCCCAACCCACCTTTTTTGAGAGTTCAAGATTCAGCTCGATGTGTCTTCAGTTTCCAGTATAAGGTCACAGACGCTATGTTGGAAACATAGGAACAGGAGTAGGCCATTCAGCCCCTCCAGCCTGTTCCACCATTCAATGAGATCATGGCTGATCTGCGACCTAACTCCATATACCCGCCTTTGCTCCATATCCCGGAATACCTTTGGTTAGCAGAAATCTATCAATCTCAGATTTAAAATTAACAATGGATCTAGCATCAATTGCCGTTTGCAGAAGAGAGTTCCAAACTTCTACCACCCTTTGTGTGTAGAAGTGTTTCCTAATTTCACTCCTGAAAGGTCTGGCTCTAATTTTTAGACTATGCCCCCTAGTCCTAGACTCCCCAACCAGTGGAAATATTTTCTCTCTATCTACCCTATCAGTTCCCCTTAATATCTTGAAAACTTCGATCATATCTCCCCTTAACCTCTAAATCCAGGGAATACAACCCTAGTTTGTGCAATCTCTCCTCGTAATTTAACCCTTGGAGTCCGGGTATCATTCTGGTGAATCTAGAATTGAGTTGTTGTGTCTACAGTTTCCAGTGCAAGGTCACAGACGCTATGTTGGGTTGTTGTGTCTACAGTTTCCAGTGCAAGGTCACAGACGCTATGTTGGGTTGTTGTGTCTACAGTTTCCAGTACAAGGTCACAGACACTATGTTGGGTTGTTGTGTCTACAGTTTCCAGTATAAGGTCACAGACGCTATGTTGGGTTGTTGAGTCTACAGTTTCCAGTATAAGGTCACAGTCGCTATGTTGGGTTGTTGTGTCTACAGTTTCCAGTGCAAGGTCACAGACACTATCTTGGGTTATTGTGTCTACAGTTTCCAGTACAAGGTCACAGACGCTATGTTGGGTTGTTGTGTCTACAGTTTCAGTAAAGGTCACAGACGCTATGTTGGGTTGTTGTGTCTACAGTTTCCAGTATAAGGTCACAGACGCTATGTTGGGTTGTTGTGCCTACAGTTTCCAGTATAAGGTCACAGTCGCTATGTTGGGTTGTTGTGTCTACAGTTTCCAGTACAAGGTCACAGACGCTATGTTGGGTTGTTACAGTTTCAGGTCACAGACCTATGGGTTGTTGGGTTGTTGTGTCTACAGTTTCCCGGCCCATTCTCACCTGTTGGAGAACACACACTGTTCTTCCAAACTTGTCCTGGTGTTCTTGAACCCCTTGTTGGGAGATCTGATCAATTAGAGGGTCTGGAAAACCAACTATAGTATAGACCTGAGGGAAGGAAACAAAACAGGGATAAAGGAGTTAAATTTGAAATATCAAGCCCACCAATTCAACCCTTTCCTTCCATTTGTATTTGCAAACATGTTTTTAAGAGTGTAAATGTGCTCATCAAGATGAAGGATGCGAGTACTGGGAGGTGTAACACTTTCGCCAATTTTGTTACCCAGAGTCAACATCCAGAATCTCCAAGCCAAGTATTTTCTTTTTATTGAGAAGGGCCATTGCTGCATAGTGCAGGACACATTCAAGGTTGAATGGAGTTAGACAGGAGATTAGATGAATCAGGAAGTAATGGTTAGGTGACATACATGGCAACTATCAACATTTTAAACTGACAAGTGTTTTAGCTCATGTCAGATTGTTAGCATTAAAAAAAAAATCAACTGTTTCATTGAGATTGTAGGCCATCAGTATCAACCAATCATATCAGGCTGATTTGAAGCCTGTCAGAACAAACCAGATTAGTCTGAGGGTAGAAAAGAAAGACTTGCCTTTATATAGCGCCTTTCACAACCACTGGACGTCTCAAAACGCTTTACAGCCAATTAAGTACTTTTGAAGTGTAGCCACTGTTGTAATGTGGGAAACGCGGCAGCTAATTTGCACACAGCAAGCTCCCACAAACAGCAATGAGATAATGACCAGATAATCTGTTTTAGTGATGTTGATTGAGGGATCAATATTGACCAGGACACCGGGGAGAACTCCCCTGCTCTTCTTCAAAATAGCGCCATGGGAACTTTCATGTTCAGCAGAGAGGGAAGGCGGGGCCTCGGTTTAACGTCTCACCCAATAGACGGCACCTCCAACAGTGCAGCACTCCCTCAGCACTGCACTGGGAGTGTCAGCCTAGATATTGCGCTCAAGTCTCTGGAGTGAGATTCAAACCCACAACCTTCTGACTCAGAGGCAAGAGTGCTACCCACTGAGCCACGGCGAACACACAAGAACCCGAAAGCTGTTAGAACCAGTCAAATTGATTGACGGGCAGAACTGCAGGCCGATGAAAAGCAATCAGACCTCACTCTCTCTCAGTCTTTGCTACGTAGCAAAGTTTTGAGACGAGCTGATGATTCCTGGAGTTACAGTTACGTGCGCTTATTTCACGTTTGTTCCCCAAACAGTTACATGTAATGAAATGGCTTGACTCCTTCCTGAGGAACCTATTGTTCCAATCACTTTGATCAACCTGTGATTGCAGGAAGTTAACACTCGTCTGGACAGCTAGCAGGGACGCAGCTGGAGAGAATCAGATAGCTTGCCAAAACATTTCATACCTCTCCCTGCCCAAGCTGGAGCTACCACTGGCTGCCCCTTCCCTGCAAATGCAGATGGGGACGGGGGGTCACAGGGCTGGCTTTCTGTCCCATTTATCTCCCCGCTTACTGTTGCTCCCGGGGAAGCCCGGCCCCAGTAGGACTGGAGTGGGACTTGAACCCACAACCTGATCCACAGCTAACAGACAGCGTACCAATACACATCAGCAATCACTTGCAATCTCTCTTTAAGGAATGAGGTGAAATCCCCGCAATTTTTGTCACGATCTGCCACTATACCGGGATATGTCGGCCGTTTATGTTACGACAAGCTTGTGCCTCACCGCACGCGGTATAACTACACATCATGGACCTACACTCGGGACCCTTTTGAAAGCTAGTTTCCCGGGTCGGTTTGTGCGGCGCTGCTCAAGGCTGATACAGCTGACAAGAGACCCTCAGCCCCGACAGATAGCAGTGTGACGGCGAGCAAGCTCTCCAGAAACGGCCCTCTCTTACCTGATGGCTTTCATCGGCGAAGACATTGCGCCCGGTCACTTTACTGAAGAGTGTCACAGGAAGCCCGACCTGCTGGTCAGCCACTTGTTCAAAGACATTATTGGTCCTGCTCAAACACAACAACAGACTCATTGATGGTTGACACCGGTCTGGAGGTGTGCACTCTGTGATACTAGCCTACCAACATCACTAAAATAGATTATCTGGTCGTTATCACATTATCGAAACATAAGAACATAAGAAATAGAAGCAGGAATAAGCCATACGGCCCCTCGAGCCTGCTCCGCCATTCAATAAGATCATGGCTGATCATCGACCTCAATTTCACTTTCCCGCCTGATCTCCATATCCCTTGATTCCCCTAGAGTCCAAAAATCTATCGATCTCTGTCTTGAATATACTCAACGACTTAGCCTCCACAGCCCTTTGGGGCAGAGAATTCCAAAGATTCACCACCCTCTGAGTGAAGAAATTCCTCCTCATCTCAGTCTTAAATGGCCGACCCCTTATTCTGAGACTATGTCCCCCTAGTTCTAGACACTCCAGCCAGGGGAAACAACCTCTCAGCATCTACCCTGTCAATTCCCTTCAGAGTCTTATATGTTTCAATGCCATCATCTCTCATTCTTCTAAACTCCAGAGAGAATAGGCCCATTCCACACAACAAACGGCTCTTACTAAAGTCACAAATGACATCCTAGTTGAATGTGACAAAGGTAAACTATCCCTCCTCGTCCTTCTCGATTGGTCTGCAGCCTTTGACACGGTTGACCATAAAATTCTGCTCCAACGCCTCTCCTCCATTGTTCAGCTTGGTGGGACTGCACTCGCCTGGTTCCATTCTTATCAATCCAGTCATAGCCAGAGAATCACCTGCAATGGCTTCTCTTCCCGCTCCTGCATCGTTACCTCTGGTGTCCCCCAAGGATCCTCTCTGGCCTCCTCCTATTTCTCATCGACATGCTTCCCCGCAGCGACATCAACCGAAAACACAGCGTCAGTTTCCACATGTACACTGACGATACCCAGCTCTACCTCACCACCACTTCTCCTGACCCCTCCACTCTCTAAATTGTCAGACTGCTTGTCCGACATCCAGTTCTGGATGAGCAGAAATTTTCTCCAATTAAATATTGGGACGACTGAAGCCATTGTCTTCGGTCCCTGCCACAAACTCCGTTCCCTATCCACCGAGTCCATCCCTCTCCCCGGCAACTGTCTGAGACTGAACCAGACTGTTCGCAACCCTGGTGTTATATTTGACCCCGAGATTAGCATCCAACCACATTTCTGCGCCTCTTTCCACCTCTGTAACATCACCTGAGTCCGCCGTTGCCTCACTTATCTGCTGCTGAAACCCTCATCCATGCCTTTGTTACCTCTAGACTTGACTATTCCAACGCACTCCTGGCCGGCCTCCTTCGTGCTACTATCCGCAAACTTGAAGTCATCTAAAACTCGGCTGCCCGTGTCCTAACTCACAAGTCCCGTTCACCCAGCTCCCCTGTGCTTGCTGACCTACATTGGCTCCCGATTAAGTAACGCCTTGATTTAAAATTCTCTTCCTTGTTTTCAAATCCCTCCATGGCCTCGCCCCTTCCTAACTCTGTAATCTCCTCCAGACTTGTAATCCCCCTAGACCTCTGCGCTCCTCTAATTCTGGCCTCTTGAACATCCCCGATTTTAATTGCTCCACCATTGGCGGCCGTCCCTTCAGCTGCCTAGGCCCTAAGCTCTGGAATTCCCTCCCTAAACCTCTCCGCCTCTCTTTCTTCCTTTAATAGGAATATATGACAATATCCTATATAAACCCCCCCACTTACCATTTTACTGTCAGCTGAATGTAGAATAGTAACTGGCCGCTGGTTTTGCAGACATGGCAGGTTCGAGTGCCTCGGCCTAGACAGGGGCCACACCTGAGCATAAGGACACTGATGTTACCTGGAGAAAACTCAATTCCTTCTACAAACACTTGGTAAGGCAGGACGTTGTCTATTGAATAACCTGTGCTGCATTTAGACGGCGGGTATCACTTCCATTGGACGCAGTAACCGATGCATTTTTGGTCCCATAGGCTCCGTTTACATCCTGGGGCTAGATTTTGGGGGAGCCAGCAGCAAAAGGCCGACAACAACTGCACCTGCACAAAACTTGTTCAACAATCCGACTGGCAACTTTTAAGGGGTAAAATTTCCCCGAGAGCCTGTGCCACTGGCGAGGCCTGGCACACACTGGGCGGAGTCATAAGGGTAAAAATTGAGTCGCGCCCCATTTGGGGCGCTAACCTCGCCGGGGCGCGACTTTTAGCGCCCCGAAAAAATTAGCGGCCCCGCGCCGGAACTTCAGTGGTTGCGCCCCAAGAGGGAAGCGGGGCGCCACTGGAAGCACCCCGCATCCCTCTTGGGGCGCTGCGAGTGAATATCCTGGCGCTACGTGCCGCAGCGCCACGCGCTGCGGCACGTCGCGCCGCGGTATTGCAGGCCTTCCTCCCCTTCTTAAAGGGGAGGGACCCTGCGCAGCGCGAACCGGGGCCCAGCTGGGCCCCCAGGGATCGGGAGTGCCGGCAAAAGAGCCCGGCACTCAAGAGAAGTGCCGGGCTCTTGGAGCGCAGCCGGCACTTCACGGTGGGGGGGCTTCACGGGGGCCGGGGACAGCAACGGGGGCAGGTGCTGGCAGGCGGCCAGCAACAAAAATGGCCGCCTGCCACCTCCCCTTTAAATATCGCCGCCCAGGCCGCACGTACGCCTCCCTGAACCCGTCGGACATAGCGTCTGGCGGTAAATCAGGGGGCGCGACTGAAGATCACGGCCGGGGCGCGAGCGGGGTGCTGCGCACGGCGATGACGTCATCGCCGGCGGCGCAACGCCACAGGGCGCTACCGGCTGCCGCCGCCGCTAACCTCCCACTAAATTTTTCGGGAGGCGTGGGCGGCGCTGCGCCCGGGCGTTAGCTGCTTTACGCCCCATTAGCGCCCTCTTAAGGCGCTAACGGGAGGCGCAAGAAGCTGAATTTTTCCCCCATAGAGTCATGCACAGAAGGAGGCCGCTCGGCCCATCGTGCCGGCTCTTTGAAAGAGCTGTCCAATTAATCCCACTCCCCCTGGTCTTTCCCCGTTGCCCTGCAAATTTATCCTTTTAGGAACATAGGCCCCTCAAGCCTGTTCCGCCATTCAATCAGATCATGGCTGATCTGTATCTTAATTCCAATTACCCACCTTGGTTCCGTAACCCTTAATACTCTTGCTTAACAAAAATCCATCAATCTCAGTTTTGAAATTTTCAATTGACCTCCAGCATCCACTGCTTTTGGGGGAGAGAGTGTTCCAGATTTCCACTACCTTTAGTGTGAAGAAGTGCTTCCTGACATCACCGCTGAACGGCCGAGCTCGGATTTTAAGATTATGTCCCAGTTGACTGATAAAGGCGGGCCGAGCTCTCAGCCGCTTCTCGCGTGCGAGCCCAGAGCAGTGTGATTGGGCTAGCTGTTCAACCATCAGGGCCATCATGCACACACCCGATCCTCCCCCTCGCCCACACGCAAGTAATTTCCAACGTGTGTCGCTAGATCGGGATCAGGTGTGGGAACCCTGCCTGAATGACCTTCTCTCTAACCCAGAGCTGCTGAGGCCGATTGTATCATGTCCTTTTCCCCCGCCCCCCGCAACCAGCTGCAGTCAGCTAACAATGGAGTCTGGGGATCAGACCCGGGCTCCACACTGCACAGCACCTTTACAAAATGATTCCTTTTTTCAATAGGTCAGAAACCTAACGCTGAATGAAATTCGCTGTAGCTCTCTTTAAGAAAAGGGTCTTTTTATTTACCTTTTCTTTCCTCTCCCTCCACACTGGATGCACCTCTTATTCCCATGTACTATCCCTCGGCTTCCACACGACAGGCATTTTAACTGCATTAAAAAAAGAAACAACTTGTAGTTGACGTGCACATCGGAATCATTAGTCGGACAGCGGCCGCTGAATCATCCAGAGAATACACCTGGCTCCAAAACAACCCCGCCCGGCAAAATAACTCACTCTCACGCTAAACAGCAGAGTACAGGCCCCAGCCCGGATCAGGGAGCTGCACGCCACCTCGGGCAACACAGGAACTGGCAGAGAGATATCGGGCATTGGGGGGGGGGGCATTTTAACCTAACACAGCTGTCGGGCATCTGAAACTGAGGAGTTGAAGTCAGTGGAGAGTAATATTGGGCGGGGTGTAAAACCGGCGTTCCACCCGATCCCGTAGGTTTCCCGCCTACCCAGTTCGGTTAAAATGACCCCCGTGATGCAGGAATTTGCCTGAATTTATCAGACACACCAGCTGAAAGCGAGAGTGTACTTAGGCAGTGCAGCGCGGGAGTGTCCGACATTCACCCCATTCCAAAGCTGCAAGCTCTCCTTTTCCCCTCAACGAGTGTCAGCCAGTGGCTCAGTGGGTAGCACTCTCGCCTCTGAGTCAGAAGGTTGTGGGTTCAAGTCCCACTCCAGAGACTTGAGCACAGAAATCTAGGCTGACACTCCAGTGCAGTGCTGAGGGAGCGCTGCACTGTCAGAGGTGCCATCTCGGGTGGACGTGAATGATTTGAGAAGGCAGGGGAATACTCCCTGGTATTCTGGCCGATATTTATCACTAAAACAGATTATCATGTTGCTGTTTGTGGGACCTTGCTGTGCGCAAATTGGCTGCTGCATTTCTGACAATACAATACTTCAAAAGTACTTCATTAGCTTTGGGACAACCTGAGGTCATGAAAGATGTGATATAAATTCAAGTCGGAACTGTTTTTGAAGTCCAGCTCTATCCAAATCTTGAATACCGCTCTCATAGCTTTACATCTCGGGAGTAGGGAGCTCGGCTCTGAATACCGGGAGTAGGGAGCTCGGCTCTGAATACCGGGAATAGGGAGCTCGGCTCTGAATACCGGGAGTAGGGAGCTCGGCTCTGAATACCGGGAGTAGGGAGCTCGGCTCTGAATACCGGGAGTAGGGAGCTCGGCTCTGAATACCGGGAGTAGGGAGCTCGGCTCTGAATACCGGGAGTAGGGAGCTCGGCTCTGAATACCGGGAATAGGGAGCTCGGCTCTGAATACCGGGAATAGGGAGCTCGGCTCTGAATATTGGGTGTGCCCGCCCACCCCTCGCCAGTTTGGGAACCTCAATCCGTCACCTCTTCAAAACACTCTTCCATTTGTCAATCACTCTATTGGACATATAGTCAAAAACTGTTAAATAGAAATGATTTTTAAAAAAATCTGATTTTTAAATCTTGCTCTTTAAACAGCAGTGAAATTCTGCACACTGTTGTAATGTAGGAAACGTGGCAGCCAATTTGCACACAGCAAGCTCCCACAAACAGTGTGATAATGACCTAAATCTGGTTTTTAGTGATGTTAATTGAGGGATAAATATTGGCCAGGACATTGGGGATAACTCCCCTGCTCTTCAAAATAGTCATGATGTGGAGATGCCGGCGTTGGACTGGGGTGGACAAAAATGAGAAGTCGCACAACACCAGGTTATAGTCCAACAGATTTATTTAATTTTACAAGCTTTCGAAGCAGTTCCATATAGTTCAAAATAGTGCCATAGGATCTTTTATGCCCACCTGAGGGGGCAGACGGGGCCTCGGTTTAACGTCTCATCCGAAAGACAGCACCCTCCGACAGTGCAGCACTCCCTCAGCACTGCACTGGAGTGTCAGCCTAGATTTTTGTGCTCAAATCTCTGGAGTGGGACTTGACAATCCAACAGCTTCATGGTCATTTTTACTGATACCAGATTTTTATTTCCAGAATTATTAAATTGAATTCAAATTCTCAAACTGCCACCGTGGAATTTGAACTCAATTTGATTATTGCTCAGGCTTCTGGATTGCTAGTACCAGTAACATAACCACTACACTACCAGGTAGAGGACCTGTGCTGGTCTGCGTCAATGGCAAGGACGAGCCCATAACAGAGAATACTTAGTGCCCAAACAGAGGGCCCAGTGAGGTATGAATTGCTCAAGATTCTATCTCCAGTCTGTGCTGAGTTAATTGATTTTTGCTGGGGTGGCCGCCACAATTGGCCTCAGCATCTCTGGGCTACAGAGGGCATGGGGGGTGGGGTAATCTCCAAGGAATCTTCATTGCCATCTATCAGCTGCCAACTCGAAGGCGGACAGAATCAAGGTAGGCCATGAGGGCCACTGCAGTCGAATAGCCCGCCAACAGTTTTACTGGCAAACTGCAAGGTGCTGGTGGGTTGTCGCCGGCAAGGGTCAGTGTCTTCAATAGTGAAGGGGAGAAAAAGCCATTGAGGAAAGGATTTGGAGGATAGTTATTCCTATCACAGGCAGGCTATAGGTAAATAACTGAGATGAGAAGACCAGACCATACAGTCCACTACCCACCTTTCCTTTTCCACCGCACTGTGAACACCGGTATTTCCCCCTGCCCTTGCACTTGTGGCAATGCTGAAACAAAACACAAGTTAATTAATCAAATGAGCCTGGTCTCACAGGCCTCCAATCTGTTCCAGTTCAACTGCAGCTTTATTCTCAATCTTTGAACAGTGGGTTCCCCTCTGCAGGGTGGATTAGAGCGGGGCGGCCCGGGTTAGGACGGGGCGGTCCGGGTTAGAGCGGGGCGGTCCGGGTTCGAGCGGGGCGGGCCGGGTTCGAGCGGGGCGGGCCTGTTTCGAGCGGGGCGGGCCTGTTTTGAGCAGGGCGGGCCGGGTTCGAGCGGGGCGGTCCGGGTTAGAGCGGGGCGGCCCGGGTTAGAGCGGGGCGGGCCGGGTTCGAGCGGGGCGGGCCGGGTTCGAGCGGGGCGGGCCTGTTTCGAGCGGGGCGGGCTGGGTTCGAGCGGGGCGGGCTGGGTTCGAGCGGGGCGGGCCGGGTTCCAGCGGGGCGGGCCGGGTTCGAGCGGGGCGGGCCTGTTTCGAGCGGGGCGGGCCGGGTTCGAGCGGGGCGGTCCGGGTTAGAGCGGGGCGGCCCGGGTTAGAGCGGGGCGGGCTGGGTTCGAGCGGGGCGGGCCGGGTTCGTGCGGGGCGGGCCGGGTTCGGGCGGGGCGGGCCTGTTTCGAGCGGGGCGGGCCGGGTTCAGGTGGGGCGGGCCGGATTCGAGCGGGGTGGCCCGGGTTAGAGCAGGACAGGATGGAAAGTTTTACGATTGTTTGATTATGCCTGGCTACCTTAGTATAGGGATAGTCTAAATACATTACAGAATGTATCGGCATTCGCTACAGTAAAGTTGGCTATATAAATTAGGAATAGAGAAATTGGGATAGGATAGAACAGGGTGGGATACATCAGGATCCGATATATCGGGACAGGATAGCTTCAGACAGGCTAGAGTAACATTGGGCTATGGCAGGTTAAATAGGTTAGGCTAGAGCAGGCAGGTTAGACTGGGTTGGGATTCGGTAGGTTTAGCATAGAACAGATTAGGTTAGGAACATCCTCAGCACTTGAAAGGTGCTTTATAAATGCAAATTCTTTCTTTAATATTCTATTAACGATTCACATTTCTCACTGTAATCTTAGTGCTTGTTACAACCTCACAGTGAGAAAAGGAATCAGCCCAGAGGGACTGAAGATTTCCTGAATTTACCGGTCGTCTTTGGGCTAATGCACAACAATTACCTTGACAGCTGCGGTGTGAGGAACCGGGACTTTCTTTGTAAAGTCCTGAAACATTGGTGGGCACTCCACTGCGACATCCCATGGAAGGGGAGGACATCCACAGGCACAGCTGTCGACAGACTGACCTGGAAACAAAACATTTTACAACCCTTAATCACACGTCAAAACTAGGGAAAGAGTCTGAGGGATAATACGGCTAGGGGGACTATTCGCAGCACATGCCCCTTCACCACTGGCCATTGATACACCCGCTCCGTGTTGTTCGGGCCTACAGTGCCATTGACAGCAATGGTGCCTCAGAGTCAGAAGGTATTGGGTTCCAAGCCCCACTACAGAGGCTTGTGTGCACAATCTAGGCCAGCACCCCAGTGCAGTACTGAGGGAGTGCTGCCTTGTCGGTGGTGCCGTCTTTCAGCTGAGGCATTAAACTGAGGCTCTCTTAGGTGCGGCTTAACTTTACACTGTTGCCTTACAATGCCTCTTAACTGCACTTCACGGTGAACTTGGCAAACATCACAGAGGGACACAGGATTGCATTCTGGCAACCGCCCGTGTATTTTCTAAGTGCAGTGCCATGCTCACGTTTTACCAGGGCGCTGTGTAATGTTGTAATTTTGCTCTTCCAGGTCCCACAAGGAAACCTTAGGCCTTCCCTGCCCCGGGCTTCCCTCCCCCCTCGCCCGATGGTGATACCCGTCCACCCCCCCACCCACCTCCCAACGTTTTACCATTGCTGGGAGACCGTTCCTTCAGGTCCCCGCCGGTGGCCTCCTGTCAGCTGTAATCCCGCTCCTGCCCAGACAGCACGTTGAGGCAGGAGACTGGCAGCCAGCATGCCGGTGAAGTTTGGGAGTTAAAAATCTCCCAGGCCTCACGGAGCGAAGGGCCTGACTGTTTCCTGGCCGATTCCCGCTCGCCATTAAAATCACCCCCGATCGCTCTGTCATTCATTTGTTGATGAATAGTTTGTCGTTAATAACTGATTGTATTTTTATATCTGACAAAAACAATTGAATAAAAATGCAAATTTAAAACAACAACAGCAACAACTTGTATTTATATAGCACCTTTAACGTAGTAAAACGTCCCAGGGCGCTTCACAGGAGCGTTATCAAAGTTTGACACCGAGCCACATAAGGAGATATTAGGACAGGTGAGGTCTGTTTTAAGAAGCATCTTAAAGGAGAAGCAAGAGGTAGAGAGGCGGCGAGGTTTCGGGAGGGAATTCCAGAGTGCAGGGCCTCGAAGGCTGAAGGCGTGGCCGCCAGTGGTGGAGTGAAGGAAGTGGGGGATGTGCAAGGGGCCTGAACTGGAGGAGCCCTCATGTGGCGCGAAGCGTGTCGTTGCTGTTGAGCTGCTCACTGATGAACCACAGCGGTGACACTGAGGCCCTGTGGCACAAACTGGCATTGTGCTAATTTGGTTATCACCGATTTAGGTTGAAATGGTGCGCTCGGGAATACTGGAGATGTGTGTCTTCAGATAGATGTTTGATATCAGTTTCTCATAGCTCAGTAACATAGAAAGATAGGAGCAGGAGTAGGCCATTCGGCCCCTCGAGCCTGCTCCGCCATTCGATGAGATCATGGCTGATCATCCAAACTCAGTACCTTGTCCCTGCTTTCTCCCCATATCCCTTGATACCTTTAGCCTTAAGAAATATATCTAACTCCTTCTTGAATATATTTACTGACATGGCCTCAACTGCCTTCTGTGGTAGAGAATTCCACAGGTTCACCACTCTCTGGGTGAAGAAATTCCTTCTCATCTCTGTCCTAAATGGCTTACCCCTTATCTTTAGACTGTGACCTCTTGTTCTGGACTCACCCGCCATCGGGAACATCCTTCCTGCATCCAGTCTGTCTAGCCCTGTTAGAATTTTATAAGTTTCAATGAGATCTCCTCTCATTCTTCTAAACTCCAGCGAGTATAAGCCCAATCGACCCAATCTCTCCTCGTACGTCATTCCTGCCATCCCAGGTATCAGTCTGGTGAATCTTCGCTGCACACCCTCCATGGCAAGAACATCCTTCCTCAGATAAGGCGACCAAAACTGCACACAATACTCAAGGTGTGGTCTCACCAAGGCCCTGTACAACTGCAGCAAGACATCCTTGTTCCTGTACTCAAACCCTCTCGCTACGAAGGCCAACATACCATTTGCCTTAACCGCCTGCTGCACCTGCATGCTTACCTTGGTGCAGGTAGTCACCGTGAAAGTGCTTAAATTGGAGGTTTCGTTAAATACACACTCACCGGTAAATGGCACGTATGTCCATTCAGTTTGCCGGGATTCGGTGAAGGTCTCAAGACGATACTAAAAGAGACAAAAAATACTCAGGTAATTTGAGAACGCATTGTCTATAAAACCACATGAAAGAGTCAGGGGGCCCGTGCTCTGGCCTGGGAGCCAATCACAGCCCAGCGCTTCCTCATCAAGAACCAATTACACCCCACCGTTCCATCACCAGGGGCCAATCACAGCCCAGGTCTCCATCACCAGGGTCCAATCACAGCCCAGGTCTCCATCACCAGGGGCCAATCACAGCCCAGGTCTCCATCACCAGGGGCCAAACACAGCCCAGGTCTCCATCACCAGGGGCCAATCACAGCCAACCTCCCCATCACCGGGGACCAATCACAGTCCATCTCTCCATCAGTGCCCGTGGACAGAATTGCTGCTTCCTGAGTCTGGGTCTGTATTTGCAGCCCATGTGATCAGTGATCCTCTGAACTTTCCTTTCTTGTTACATAGGAACATACAAAATGAAGGATGAGAAAAGATCGGAGACAAAACGAGGATCAGTTTATGTGGCCAACATTCCACAGCATCCCAAACAGCGTGTCTTACGTGTCTGATGCCACATTGGTTTGAGTGCTCTACAGGTCTCCCTGGCATCAGCCTGAAACAGGCGTCAGCCCCTTGAATATGCTGATAATGGACCCAACGCCTGGAGTAGGACCCCGCTCTGAAATTGGTCAAAAACGAGGAGGCTCTTGCTCCACGCAAGCTGTGATTGGTTTACGCAGTTCTCCAGCGGCCTAACCAGTGGTCCTACTAGGGGATGGCTGAAGGCTGCCAATGACGAGCTAAGTTTCAGTTTTTGTAAATTTTTTAAACTTACTTTAACGTGGAGCCAGGAGGAGCAAATATAACAAAGTTCCCTCAAGTAAAACCATTCCAAATAAACAGCATGGCGATTCGCTGTTGGACTAGTGGTGCTTGTAGCCCTTTGCGAGCATCGTGCTAAAGTGGCCGAGGTTCGCAGAGAACCCCAAGAGTGTGCCGCTCCACTGGATGACTGACCAACGAAACAGTGCATGACGTCAACTGGAATGAATGCTGCCCTAGGTGAGGAGATCCTTGGCCAGATGTTCAGGTGGTTGTCTGCTACACAATAAGAGACCAGTGTATAAATGTCCGTATTAGCGAGCAAACTTTGGCTCCATCTGATGGCTCATTTGGTAAGTCTGGTGTCTGCTCTGGTACTGAGCTGTATGTTCCCATATGGCTCAGTACCAGACCAGGCACTGTACTTGCTATCTGAGCCATCCCGGTCTGTCCTAAGTTGGCTGATCTCAATCCAGATGAAGTTAAGGGTGCTAGAATTGGCTCTGGGCTAAAGAATGTAAACTATCAGCTCGAATTCCTCCTCCTGATCACCATCCAGCGGCCCCCCTGACTGGAAGGTGTATGTCAGTGGAGGACAGGACTAGCCTCGGTGAGTGATGTGCATCCTGTGGTTCAATAGCCTGCTGGCACGGCGGGGTTATTTTAAGCTCACTCTCGCCGCGGGCAGCAAACGGAACTAAAAGCCGGGTTTACACCTTGCGCGGTTTGACTTGCCGTTGAAGTCAATGGAGAGGAAAATCGGGCGGGGCATGAAACTGGTGTCCCACATGGACTGGTTCGTCTCCCAACGGGTTCCAATGACCCCCGGTCTATCGGGGGTTCACACTTGAAGAATGGCCCCTTGGGTGAAGTACCAAAGGTGAGCTGGCACGCCTGCCAGTGAGAGCCGGCACTTTCAGCAGAGAAGGGCAGACGCACAGAAGGACAATACTCCAATTTTAATATGTTTAATAATGAGATAGCCATGTGATCTTTCACACAGATGCTCCTGAGTCAGAAGGTTGTGGGTTCAAGCCCCACTCCAGGGACAAGCACAAAAATCAATGCTGACACTTCAGTGCAGTTGTTGTTGTTGTTTCACATGACGGGAAAAGCTTATTATGGGATATCTAGTTTGGCTATACATTCGACGGCCTCCTGAGATGCCGAGTGGGGAAATAAGGGGCCTCCCGCAACAGATCTCAGTGGGCAGGTTGGTGCGACGTGTTCCATGGTCCGGGACTCATGGCCACAGTCGCACTTCGGGTCGTCCCTCATCTTCCACTTGTGGAGCAGGTGGCCTTGTCATCCGTGCCCTGTGCGGATTGGGTTGAGCCTGTCCACTGTCCTCGAGGGAGGTCGGAGCCAGGGATCTCTGCTGTTGGGTCAGTGATGAGGTGTTGGTTCTTTATGTTGCGTGCGTCCCACGATTCCGTCCATCTGGATAGTGGGTCGATACCTGCTGCATGAATATTGGCTGCTGCTCCCCAGAATGGCCGGCACGATTTTAAGTGCTTTCGTGGTGGGTTTTTCAAGTCTTTGTGAAGGGAAGGTCGATGTTGCTGATGATTTTTTACATCTCACGGAGCACGGTGGCGTTGCGGTGAATGGCAGGCGGGGCAATGTGGGACTGCACCGGGAGCCATCGGTTGGAGTGGATTTCAGCCTCCCTGACACCGTCCACATGGCGGCGTTTAGCTGCACGGCCACGATCTTTGTGTGGCGGCTGCAGGACCATGAGACAGTGCAGTATTCTGCAGCAGAGTAGACTAGGGCCACTGTTACGGTGTGAAGTGTTCTGGCTGTGCTCCCCCATGATGTTCCAGCGGGTTTCCGGACCAGGTTCACCCTGGTTTTTACTTTTTAGCCGGTGTTGGTCAGATGAGGCTGATAGGTGAGAGTCCTGTCCAGGATAACGCCCAGGGATTTTGGGTGGGGTTCAACACGTGGTCTCCCTGTGTGTGCTAGCTCACCGAGAACTTGCCAGCTAACGTCATCAAGAAGAGGACCGAACGCCTGAAAGCGGCCTCCCGGTCTGAAAAGCATGAAAGCGTCGAACTTCAGTGCAGGACTGAAGGAATGCTACACTGTCGGAGGTGACATCTTTCATTTCAGACGTTAAACCAAGGCCCCATCTGCCCTCTCAGGTGGATGTAAAAGATCACATGGCACTACTCAAAGAAGAATAAGGGAGTTTTCTCCGGTGTCCTGATCCAATCCTTCAACACCACCTAAAAACAGATTATCTGGTCATTATCACGTTGCTACTTGTGGGAGCTTGCTGTGCACAAATTGGCTGTCGCATTTTCTACATTACAACAGTGACTACACTTCAAAAGTACCTCATTGGTTGTAAAGCGCTTTGGGATGTCATAAGGTCATGAAAAGCGCTATATAAATGCACGTTCTTTCTTTCTTTCTGGCCACATATTTACATAGAATGGGGCAATCCTGCAGGGGTAGAATAGAGAGTAAGAAACAAAATGGAAGTTGGAGTGGGGGAGGGGGTGGGTGAGAAAGATGTTGACATTAAAACCAGTGTCTTACCCTGTACATGTTGAATGGTGTGAGGTCCCGAAAGACCATGTCGCGGGCAGGGCTGCTGCTGTAACAGCAGTGAGTACCAGCAAACTGCGTTAATGCCTCTCTCGCTGCATCTTCAGTGATAGATGGAATTCTGGGGGGACATAAGCATTCGCAAGAGAGTGTCAAGTCTGCATCCCGGGATTTGTAGTAAATGCTATATTCCCACCTTCACTCCGTTCAGATGGGTGGCAGGAGAGTTCTCCCCCGGTGTCTAGGCCAATATTTATCCCTCAACCAACATCACTAAAAGCGATTATCCGGTCATTATCTCATTGCCCATTTCCACTATCGTGGTGTGTGAGATGAGAACGAGCGGCACCGATCAGCCAAGGGGAGGCTGGAGATTCCTGGGGGTAAAAATTCACTTGGTTGCGCCACCCGTTAGCGCCTTAAGAGGGCGCTAATGGGGCGCAAAGCCGCTAACGCCCGGGCGCAGCGATGTTTGCGCCGCTCGAGAACTTAACTTGAGATTGTGCGGCGGCGCTAAAACTTACCGCTGCGATCACCTGCGCGCGCAGATTGTGACGTCATTCCATGGTGCAACGCCCTTGGGGCGCCCCGTAGCGGAAATTGAGTGGCGCCCCCTGCCTTACCGCCTGGCGCTTCCAACGACCAGAAGACTGGAACGCTATCAATCGCTGTGGGGCTGGGGGGGGCGCTATTTAAAGGGGGCCTCTTCCTGTCTTTTATTGTTGGTGGCATTTTTGAACTACGCATTCTGAGAGAGAGAGGGAGAGACTTCTGGAGAGATTCAACGTTGTGTGAAGGAGTTTTGGGTACTGAGCAGCACTTTGCAGGTTCATTTTGATTTGCCATTCCTTGTATCGATTTAGCAGAGACTGTGGGAGCTGCACTCTGAGCTCTTTGCCTGGTGCTCTCCATTGTTCTTTCCAGCACATTTGATGTGCAAGTCTCTCCAGGCCGAGATTCAAGGCAGCAATGAACAGGATGTGGATGGAAAGCAAGATTAACCATCCCCTTTAAGAACTGGCCCGTGCCATTGTGTGTGTGTTCCATTGCTGACTGACATTACATGAGCTTCGCCAGCGCTCCGAGTTAGCGCCTCACTGCTCGGCCTTTGCGCCTTAAGAGAGGTGTGCAGCGCCTGCTTTAGCGCTCCACTCACCTCCCGGGGCGGTAAAAGTGAAGTTTCCCGTCAGTGCCGATAATTAGCGCCAGGCGCTAATATTTGCGTCCGGACGATATTTGCGCCCCAAATGGGGCGCGACCTAATTTCTACCCCCTGGTGTTTTAAGTAGATTTATTACTCTAGCATTAGTGCTTGTCTCAGTATCACAATGCGTGAGCTGATAATCAGCCCGAGGCAGGCTGGAGTCTCAAGGTTTAAGGGCTGAAGTAGTCCAAGGGAAGGAATTGCTGAATCTAATGCTCGAACGTAGCTATAAACCGTCATAGTCATTAATCAAAGTCAAAGTCAACCACTTTAATGCTGATGGTGACCGAGCCTCCAACACCGAGAAATATTAGGAGTGATATTTGTGATCAAAGAGAGCGAGAGCATAAGGACATAGAGCAGGAACAGGCCACTTGGCCCCTCGAGCCTGCTCTGCCATTCAATAAGATCATGGCTGATCTTGGGCTTAAAGCCACTTCCCTGCCCGCTCCCCATAACCCTTCACTCCCCTTCACTATTTTTAAGAGTGAGATAGGTTGGAAATGGGTGATATTTTTAAACCGAATCGAGTGAGTCTCCCTCTAGTGTGTTAACAGTGTGGCTGACAGTTCATGACCCTCGAGAAGACAGTGTACCTCCACTCTAGCTGGGGCTGTGCCCGCTCCTTCCTGTCGGATGGGTGAACTGGTGGAGATATGTAGTTTCCATCTGTAACCAAGAAAAAAGATTGAGTAGAATGGTCCTATACATCGGAGTTTAGAAGAATGAGAGGTGATCTCATTCAAACATAAGATTCTGAGAGGGCCTTGGCAATGTAGATGGTGAGAGGCTGTTTCCCCTGGCTGGAGAGTCTAGAACTAGGGGGCATAGTTTCAGGATAAGGGGTCGGCCATTTAGGACTGAGATGAGGAGGAATTTCTTCACTCAGGGTTGTGAATCTTTGGAATTCTCTACCCCAGAGGGCTGTGGATGCTCAGTCGTTGAGTACATTCAAGGCTGAGATCGATAGATTTTTGGACTCTAAGGGAATCAAGGGATATGGAGATCGGGCGGGAAAGTGGAGTGAGGTCGAAGATCAGCCATGATCTTATTGAATGGTGGAGCAGGCTCCAGGGGCCGTATGGCCTACTCCTGTTTCTTATGCTATGTTCTAATTCTCAACGCCCCACCATTTACACCCAACTAAATATCATGAATGAGGGGCGTATTGCTGGAGTCATCTCAATAGGACAGGTACCAAAACAGCAGTTTGTTAATGTTGAATAACCCATCGCATTGTTTGAGGTGAATTACAAGCTTCCCCTGCATTCTCCGGCCCTGTGGTGACGGCCCTGGCCTGTGGACGGGCAACAGGTTCCACAGGAGCCAAGCTGCCCGCCAGTTCTTCGCCAAGTGGCCATTCTTCACACGTGAGTTCAGGCGGTGAGCGTTGGCAGGCTCTTTGACCGTGAGGGGCGTTGCAGACGATACTGTCCTCCCCTGGAATTTCCAGTGGGAGTCATCGATAGTAATCAGGAGCAGGGACCCTGCGCAGCCCAGGGGCACAGCGTACGGTGCACTTACCAACCGAGGAGACCTGGGCAGCTGTTTCTGGGATAAGGTACTATTCCAGCTCTTAAAAATATTCCTTTTGTCTGGAGCATTAATGGAAAGATCGTCGTCTGAGAATCAGTGAGAGGCTAAGTATACCAGTGCTCGCACTTCACCGTATCTATATGAATATTTCACTCCATACTTACCACCGCCTGCGACAGTTCCCTCGTAGCCTGTCACATTGTCCAGCATTTTAATAGGGGGCGCTGTTGGGCCTTCCTCATCCTCCAAGTCATCTGGTCCATCTGAACGAGATTAGGACAGTTAAAATCGTGTCGGCCACTGTAACATCTCTGACTGACCTGCGTGACCTGGACCTATCCAATACTTTATATAAAGGCACTGTTTTTACATGTGGGGGTGGAAATCTGTCCTGCACGGTAGTGCTAAATGGGCCGTACCGTATGGGCCGCTTGTTATACGCCCCGCTCGGTATTCTATACTACGAAAGAAAGGAAGGAAGGAAAGACAAACTTATATTTCTATAGCAGCTTTCATGACCTCAGGACGTCCCACAGCACTTTGCAGCCAGTAGAGTACTTTTGAAGTGTAGTCACTGTTGTAATGTGGGAAACGCAGCAGCCAATTTGCGCACAGCAAGAGCTCCCACAAACAGCAATGTGGTAATGACCAGATAATCTGTTTTAGTGATAAACATTGGCCAGGACATCGGGGAGAACACCCCTGCTCTTCTTCGAAATAGTGCCATGGGATTTTTTACATCCACTTGAAAGAGCAGACGGGGCCTCGGTTTAACGTCTCAATCGAAAGACGGCACCTCTGACAGTGCAGCACTCCCTCAGCACTGCACTGGAGTGTCAGCCTAACTTTTGTGGTCAAATCTCTGGAGTGGGACTTGAACCCACAACCGTCTGACTCAAAAGTGAGAGTGCTACCCACTAAGCCACAGCTGACACCTTTGAAGGCAATGGAAATGAATATTGGGCGGGGAGTATAATGGGCGGCCGAGTTGATATCGCCCACTTTACACTACAGCCCAAGACAGATTTCTACCCCATTATATTTAAATATTTGCAAAGTATACTGTGAAATGTACGTGTGTGTGTGTGTATGTTTTCGCCTCTCCCAGGAAATCACATGGCTTCTGGGGGGGGTTGGGAATGTATATGTTGTGATGCACAAGACATCGCAGTTATGAGGGACAGGCTGGATGGACCAGAGGGTCTTTTCCTGTCATTGTCCGTTTGTTCGTGTATAAACTCCCCTGGTTGCTCAGTTGGTAAGTGTGTTGTCCAGAGTGAGATTGAGCAAAACAGAGTGGTCCCATTCTGGTCCGTGTCGGGGTTAGCTGGTCTCAGTTCAGATCACAGGGATTAGGGGGTGATACCATTGGCCTCAGTGTCTCCCTGGGCTCTGGAGTGGGGAAAAACAAATCAACCAGGGTTCCTGCTCCTGTCCCAGCGACTCCTGCTGGAAGTCCAAGAGTGTGGACATTTGGTCGGGGCAAGATTGGGGATCGGTATGATGCTCCCCCCATGGGAAAAGCCTGCCGACACTCAGATACAAAGTACTGAAGGGTGGTTAGTGCCTTGGAAACAGTACATCAGGCCTTTAGGTGAGGAGGAAAGGGTAGAGCAATGGCAAAACTATCTCTCTACAGGAGCTCCAATGAGGTCTTAATGGTGGTGGTTTCTGGTCTGTTAGAGTTTGCTTTCTGACCTACTTAGGCCCAGTCCAGCCTGCAGGGGCCCCCTTCACTGGCTTGCTGTCGGTGTGGCGAGATCTATGGATCTTGCTGGATTCAGAATGTCTTTTAATCATATTCCATATCTTGCCTGGGGTGTGTGGCGGCAAATTCCACAGGACATTCAGAACTCGGGGTCTCTACCATCTGCGATTAAAAATGCAGCCAATGAGGAGGCTGTATTTGGGTGAGGGAATTCTCATACAGACAGTTCATCTCCGAGCATGGTGGGAAACCAATCGGTCACACTCTGCCAGTCAGAAACAGTGTCTGACCCCTGGGAGGCACCCAAACAAATGGGGGGAAAAATTGGGTTGATTTGCGCCTCCTGTTAGCGCCCCCGGGGAGGGAGGTTAGCGGCGGTGGTAGTAGCCGGTAGCACCCCACGGCACTGCGCCGCCAGTGATGATGTCATCGCCGTGTGCAGCGCCCCAGCCGCAAACTTCGGCTGCGCCCCCTGAACGACCGCCGGACGATATCTACGACAGGGTCAAGGTGGCGTTTGTACAGCCACGGTATTTAAAGGGGAAGGTGTCGGGCCGCCTGCCAGCACCTGCCCCCTTCCCCTCTTTCATTCGGGGTGCCGGCCGCGATCGCTCAGCCCAGCACTCCTCGAGTGCCGGGCTGCTTTCCCAGCACCCGGTGGCCAGCAGGGCCCCGGTGCGCACAGCGCTAGACCCCTCCCCTTTAATCAGGGGAAGGAGGCCTGCAATACCGTGGTGCTACGTGCCAACGCGCCTGGCAAGTAGGTCCGTGATATTCAATGGGAGTGCCTCGCCTCCTGCTTGGGGCGCTACCACTGAATTTACGGCGCAGGGGCGTGTACAGAGACATTGCCCAGTGTACAGTGACATTCCCCAGTGTACAGTGACATTCCCCAGTGTAGTGACATTGCCCAGTGTACAGTGACATTGCCCAGTGTACAGTGACATTGCCCAGTGTACAGTGACATTGCCCAGTGTACAGAGACATTGCCCAGTGTACAGCGACATTGCCCAGTGTAGTGACATTGCCCAGTGTACAGAGACATTGCCCAGTGTAGTGACATTGCCCAGTGTACAGTGACATTGCCCAGTGTACAGAGACATTGCCCAGTGTAGTGACATTGCCCAGTGTAGTGACATTGCCCAGTGTACAGAGACATTGCCCAGTGTAGTGACATTGCCCAGTGTACAGACACATTGCCCAGTGTACAGAGACATTGCCCAGTGTACAGAGACATTGCCCAGTGTACAGTGACATTGCCCAGTGTACAGTGACATTGCCCAGTGTACAGTGACATTGCCCAGTGTACAGTGACATTGCCCAGTGTAGTGACATTGCCCAGTGTAGTGACATTGCCCAGTGTACAGTGACATTGCCCAGTGTACAGTGACATTGTCCAGTGTACAGAGACATTGCCCAGTGTACAGTGACATTGCCCAGTGTACAGAGAAATTGCCCAGTGTACAGTGACATTGCGCAGTGTACAGAGACATTGCCCAGTGTACAGTGACATTGCCCAGTGTACAGTGACATTGTCCAGTGTACAGTGACATTGCCCAGTGTACAGTGACATTGTCCAGTGTACAGAGACATTGCCCAGTGTACAGAGACGTTACCCAGTGTACAGTGAAATTGCCCAGTGTAGTGACATTATCAGTGTACAGTGACATTGTCCAGTGTACAGTGATATTGCCCAGTGTACAGAGACATTGCCCAGTGTACAGAGACATTGCCCAGTGTACAGAGACATTGCCCAGTGTAGTGACATTTCCCAGTGTACAGAGACATTGCCCAGTGTACAGAGACATTGCCCAGTGTAGTGATATTAACAGTGTACAGAGACATTGCCCAGTGTACAGATACATTGCCCAGTGTACAGAGACATTGCCCAGTGTAGTGACATTGCCCAGTGTACAGTGACATTGCCCAGTGTACAGAGATATTGCCCAGTGTACAGAGACATTGCCCAGTGTACAGAGACATTGCCCAGTGTAGTGACATTGCCCAGTGTAGTGACATTATCAGTGTACAGTGACATTGCCCAGTGTACAGATACATTGCCCAGTGTACAGAGACATTGCCCAGTGTAGTGACATTGCCCAGTGTACAGAGACATTACCCAGTGTACAGAGACATTGCCCAGTGTACAGTGACATTGTCCAGTGTACAGTGACATTGCCCAGTGTACAGTGACATTGCCCAGTGTACAGAGAAATTGCCCAGTGTACAGTGACATTGTCCAGTGTACAGTGACATTGTCCAGTGTACAGTGACATTGCCCAGTGTACAGAGACATTGCCCAGTGTACAGTGACATTGTCCAGTGTACAGTGACATTGCCCAGTGTACAGTGACATTGCGCAGTGTACAGAGACATTGCCCAGTGTACACTGACATTGCCCAGTGTAGTGACATTGCCCAGTGTAGTGACATTGCCCAGTGTAGTGACATTGCCCAGTGTACAGAGACATTGCCCAGTGTACAGATACATTGCCCAGTGTACAGAGACATTGGCCAGTGTAGTGACATTGCCCAGTGTACAGACACATTACCCAGTGTACAGAGACATTGCCCAGTGTACAGTGACATTGCACAGTGTACAGAGACATTGCCCAGTGTACAGTGACATTGCCCAGTGTAGTGACATTGCCCAGTGTACTGACATTGCCCAGTGTACTGACATTGCCCAGTGTACAGAGACATTGCCCAGTGTACAGAGACATTGCCCAGTGTAGTGACATTGCCCAGTGTAGTGACATTGCCCAGTGTACAGAGACATTGCCCAGTGTAGTGACATTGCCCAGCGTAGTGACATTGCCCAGTGTACAGAGACATTGCCCAGTGTACAGAGACATTGCCCAGTGTAGTGACATTGCCCAGTGTAGTGACATTGTCCAGTGTACAGAGACATTGCCCAGTGTACAGAGACATTGCCCAGTGTACAGTGACATTGCCCAGTGAACAGAGACATTGCCCAGTGTACAGAGACATTGCCCAGTGTACAGAGACATTGCCCAGTGTACAGAGACATTGCCCAGTGTACAGTGACATTGCCCAGTGTACAGAGACAATGCCCAGTGTACAGTGACATTTCCCAGTGCACAGTGACATTGCCCAGTATACAGAGACATTGCCCAGTGTACAGAGACATTGCCCAGTGTACAGAGACATTGCCCAGTGTACAGTGACATTACCCAGTGTACAGTGACATTGCCCAGTTTACAGTGACATTGCCCAGTGTACAGAGACATTGCCCAGTGTACAGAGACATTGCCCAGTGTAGTGACATTGCCCAGTGTAGTGACATTGCCCAGTGCACAGTGACATTGCCCAGTGTACAGAGACATTGCCCAGTGTAGTGACATTGCCCAGTGTACAGTGACATTGCCCAGTGTACAGAGACATTGCCCAGTGTAGTGACATTGCCCAGTGTACAGTGACATTGCCCAGTGTACAGAGACATTGCCCAGTGTAGTGACATTGCCCAGTGTACAGAGACATTGCCCAGTGTAGTGACATTGCCCAGTGTACAGTGACATTGCCCAGTGTACAGAGACATTGCCCAGTGTAGTGACATTGCCCAGTGTAGTGACATTGCCCAGTGTAGTGACATTGCCCAGTGTACAGAGACATTGCCCAGTGTACAGAGACATTGCCCAGTGTACAGTGACATTGCCCAGTGTAGTGACATTGCCCAGTGTACAGAGACATTGCCCAGTGTACAGAGACATTGCCCAGTGTAGTGACATTGCCCAGTGTACAGAGACATTGCCCAGTGTACAGAGACATTGCCCAGTGTACAGAGACATTGCCCAGTGTAGTGACATTGCCCAGTGTACAGAGACATTGCCCAGTGTACAGAGACATTGCCCAGTGTACAGTGACATTGCCCAGTGTACAGTGACATTGCCCAGTGTACAGAGACATTGCCCAGTGTACAGAGACATTGCCCAGTGTACAGAGACATTGCCCAGTGTAGTGACATTGCCCAGTGTACAGTGACATTGCCCAGTGTACAGAGACATTGCCCAGTGTAGTGACATTGCCCAGTGTACAGTGACATTGCCCAGTGTACAGAGACATTGCCCAGTGTAGTGACATTGCCCAGTGTACAGAGACATTGCCCAGTGTACAGAGACATTGCCCTGTGTAGTGACATTGCCCAGTGTACAGAGACATTGCCCAGTGTACAGAGACATTGCCCAGTGTACAGAGACATTGCCCAGTGTAGTTGACATTGCCAGTGTACAGTGACATTGCCCAGTGTACAGAGACATTGGCCCAGTGTCAGTGACATTGCCCAGTGTACAGTGACATTGCCCAGTGACAGTGACATTGCCAGTGGTACAGAGACATTGCCCAGTGTACAGTGACATTACCCAGTGTACAGTGACATTGCCCAGTGTACAGTGACATTGCCCAGTGTACAGTGACATTGCCCAGTGTATCAGTGACATTGTCAGTGTACAGTGACATTGCCCAGTGTACAGTGACATTGCCCAGTGTACAGTGACATTGACCATTGTACAGAGACTATTGGCCCAGTGTAGGCATTACGCCATGTGTACAGTGACATTGCCCAGTGTAAAGAGACTTCGCCCAGTGTAGTGACAGTTGCCCAGTGTACAGTGACAGTGCCAGTGTACAGTGACATTGCCAGTGTACAGGATCAGGTAGTGACATTGCCCAGTGTACAGTGAGCATTACCCAGTGTACAGAGACATTGCCACAGTGTACAGAGACATTGCCCAGTGTAGTTGACGATGCCCAGGTAGTGACATTGCCCAGTGTACAGAGACATTGCCCAGTGTACAGAGACATTGCCCAGTGTAGTGACATTGCCCAGTGTAGTGACATTGCCCAGTGTACAGAGACATTGCCCAGTGTACAGTGACATTGCCCAGTGTACAGAGACATTGCCCAGTGTAGTGACATTGCCCAGTGTACAGAGACATTACCCAGTGTACAGAGATATTACCCAGTGTACAGTGACATTGCCCAGTGTAGTGACATTGCCCAGTGTACAGAGACATTACCCAGTGTACAGAGACATTACCCAGTGTACAGAGACATTGCCCAGTGTACAGAGACATTGCCCAGTGTAGTGACATTGCCCAGTGTACAGAGACATTGCCCAGTGTACAGTGACATTGCCCAGTGTACAGTGACATTGCCCAGTGTACAGAGACATTGCCCAGTGTACAGAGACATTGCCCAGTGTACAGAGACATTGCCCAGTGTAGTGACATTGCCCAGTGTACAGAGACATTGCCCAGTGTACAGAGACATTGCCCAGTGTACAGTGACATTGCCCAGTGTACAGTGACATTGCCCAGTGTACAGAGACATTGCCCAGTGTACAGAGACATTGCCCAGTGTAGTGACATTGCCCAGTGTACAGTGACATTGCCCAGTGTACAGAGACATTGCCCAGTGTTGTAGTGACATTGCCCAGTGTACAGAGACTTTGCCCAGTGTACGAGACATTGCACTGTGTAGTGACATTGCCCAGTGTACAGAGACATTGCCCAGTCGTGTACAGAGACCATGCCCAGTGTACAGAGACATTGCCCCATGTGTACAGTGACATTGCCCAGTGTACAGAGACATTGCCCAGTGTACAGAGACATTGCCCAGTGTACAGAGACATTGCCAGTGTACAGTGACATTACCCAGTGTACAGAGACATTGCCAGTGTACAGAGACATTGCCCCAGTGTACAGAGACATTGCCCAGTGTACAGTGACATTGCCAGTGTAGTGACATTGCCCCAGTGTACAGAGACATTGCCCAGTGTACAGAGACATTGCCCAGTGTAGTGACATTGCCCAGTGTAGTGACATTGCCCAGTGTACAGTGACATTGCCCAGTGTACAGTGACATTGCCCAGTGTAGTGACATTGCCCAGTGTACAGAGACATTGCCCAGTGTACAGAGACATTGCACAGTGTACAGAGACATTGCCCAGTGTAGTGACATTGCCCAGTGTACAGTGACATTGCCCAGTGTACAGTGACATTGCCCAGTGTAGTGACATTTCACAGTGTACAGAGACATTACCCAGTGTACAGAGACATTACCCAGTGTACAGTGACATTGCCCAGTGAACAGAGACATTGCCCAGTGTATGGAGACATTGCCCAGTGTACAGAGACATTGCCCAGTGTACAGAGACATTGCCCAGTGTACAGTGACATTGCCCAGTGTACAGTGACATTGCCCAGTGTACAGAGACAATGCGCAGTGTACAGTGACATTGCCCAGTGTACAGTGACATTGCCCAGTGTACAGAGACAATGCCCAGTGTTCAGTGACATTGCCCAGTGTACAGAGACATTGCCCAGTGTACAGAGACATTGCCCAGTGTACAGAGACATTGCCCAGTGTACAGTGACATTGCCCAGTGTACAGTGACATTGCCCAGTGTACAGAGACATTGCCCAGTGTACAGTGACATTGCCCAGTGTACAGTGACATTGCCCAGTGTAAGTGACATTGCCCAGTGTACAGAGACATTGCCCAGTGTACAGAGACATTGCCCAGTGTAGTGACATTGCCCAGTGTAGTGACATTGCCCAGTGTACAGTGACATTGCCCAGTGTACAGTGACATTGCCCAGTGTAGTGACATTGCCCAGTGTACAGAGACATTACCCAGTGTACAGTGACATTGCCCAGTGTAGTGACATTGCCCAGTGTAGTGACATTGCCCAGTGTACAGTGACATTGCCCAGTGTAGTGACATTGCCCAGTGTACAGAGACATTGCCCCGTGTAGTGACATTGCCCAGTGTACAGTGACATTGCCCAGTGTACAGTGACATTGCCCAGTGTAGTGACATTGCCCAGTGTACAGAGTCATTGCCCAGTGTACAGTGACATTGCCCAGTGTAGTGACATTGCCCAGTGTCCAGAGACATTGCCCAGTGTACAGAGACATTGCCCAGTCTGACTGGCCCAGTGTAGTGACATTGCCCAGTGTACAGAGACATTGCCCAGTGTACAGAGACATTGCCCAGTGTACAGAGACATTGCCCAGTGTAGTGACATTGCCCAGTGTACAGTGACATTGCCCAGTGTACAGTGACATTGCCCAGTGTACAGTGACATTGCCCAGTGTACAGAGACATTGCCCAGTGTACAGAGACATTGCCCAGTGTACAGAGACATTGCCCAGTGTACAGAGACATTGCCCAGTGTAGTGACATTGCCCAGTGTACAGTGACATTGCCCAGTGTACAGAGACATTGCCCAGTGTAGTGACATTGCCCAGTGTAGTGACATTGCCCAGTGTACAGAGACATTGCCCAGTGTAGTGACATTGCCCAGTGTACAGTGACATTGCCCAGTGTACAGAGACATTGCCCTGTGTAGTGACATTGCCCAGTGTACAGAGACATTGCCCAGTGTACAGAGACATTGCCCAGTGTACAGTAGACATTGCCCAGTGTACAGTGACATTGCCCAGTGTACAGAGACATTGCCCAGTGTACAGAGACATTGCCCAGTGTACAGAGACATTGCCCAGTGTAGTGACATTGCCCAGTGTACAGTGACATTGCCCAGTGTACAGAGACATTGCCCAGTGTACAGAGACATTGCCCAGTGTACAGAGACATTGCCCAGTGTACAGAGACATTGCCCAGTGTACAGAGACATTGCCCAGTGTACAGAGACATTGCCCAGTGTACAGAGACATTGCCCAGTGTAGTGACATTGCCCAGTGTACAGTGACATTGCCCAGTGTACAGAGACATTGCCCAGTGTACAGAGACATTGCCCAGTGTACAGAGACATTGCCCAGTGTAGTGACATTGCCCAGTGTACAGTGACATTGCCCAGTGTACAGAGACATTGCCCAGTGTCGTGACATTGCCCAGTGTACAGAGACATTGCCCAGTGTACAGAGACATTGCCCAGTGTAGTGACATTGCCCAGTGTACAGAGACATTGCCCAGTGTACAGAGACATTGCCCAGTGTACAGAGACATTGCCCAATGTAGTGACATTGCCCAGTGTACAGAGACATTGCCCAGTGTACAGAGACATTGCCCAGTGTACAGAGACATTGCCCAGTGTAGTGACATTGCCCAGTGTACAGTGACATTGCCCAGTGTACAGAGACATTGCCCAGTGTACAGAGACATTGCCCAGTGTACAGAGACATTGCCCATGTAGTGACATTGCCCAGTGTACAGTGACATTGCCCAGTGTACAGAGACATTGCCCAGTCTACAGAGACATTGCCCAGTGTACAGAGACATTGCCCAGTGTAGTGACATTGCCCAGTGTACAGTGACATTGCCCAGTGTACAGAGACATTGCCCAGTGTCGTGACATTGCCCAGTGTACAGAGACATTACCCAGTGTACAGAGACATTGCCCAGTGTAGTGACATTGCCCAGTGTACAGAGACATTGCCCAGTGTACAGAGACATTGCCCAGTGTACAGAGACATTGCCCAGTGTAGTGACATTGCCCAGTGTACAGTGACATTGCCCAGTGTACAGAGACATTGCCCAGTGTACAGAGACATTGCCCAGTGTACAGAGACATTGCCCATGTAGTGACATTGCCCAGTGTACAGTGACATTGCCCAGTGTACAGAGACATTGCCCAGTCTACAGAGACATTGCCCAGTGTACAGAGACATTGCCCAGTGTAGTGACATTGCCCAGTGTACAGTGACATTGCCCAGTGTACAGAGACATTGCCCAGTGTCGTGACATTGCCCAGTGTACAGAGACATTACCCAGTGTACAGAGACATTGCCCAGTGTAGTGACATTGCCCAGTGTACAGAGACATTGCCCAGTGTACAGAGACATTGCCCAGTGTACAGAGACATTGCCCAGTGTAGTGACATTGCCCAGTGTAGTGACATTGCCCAGTGTACAGAGACATTGCCCAGTGTAGTGACATTGCCCAGTGTACAGAGACATTACCCAGTGTACAGAGACATTGCCCAGTGTACAGAGACATTGCCCAGTGTACAGAGACATTGCCCAGTGTACAGTGACATTGCCCAGTGTACAGTGACATTCCCCAGTGTGCAGTGACATTGCCCAGTGTACAGAGACATTTCCCAGTGTACAGAGACATTGCCCAGTGTATAGTGACATTGCCCAGTGTACAGTGACATAAAAAATATTAGAGGGTACATTGGTGACTAGTCAATGTACCAAAAATAATCTGAATCACAAATCACTTCCTGCCTCCTCACTGCTTTCTCACACCCTCTTTAACCATGCCTGTCTCTCTTGGCGTGTGGCTCTTTTGGCCAGTTCCTTATGTTCGTCCGTCTCTCTTTGCCTGCCTCTCTCTCTCTGCCTCCCTCTCTATCTGTCTCTGCCTCTGCCTCCCTCTCTATCGGTCTCTGCCTCTGCCTCCCTCTCTATCTGCCTCCGTCTCTAACTGCCTGTCTGTCTCTCTCTCTCTATCTGCCTGTCTGTCTCTCTCTCTCTCTCTGCCTGTCTGTCTCTCTCTGCCTGTCTGTCTCTCTCTCTCTCTGTCTCTCTCTCTTTGCCTGTCTGTCTCTCTCTCTGTGCCTGTCTCTCTCTCTCTCTGTCTGTCTCTCTCTCTCTGCCTGTCTCTCTCTCTCTCTCTCTGCCTGTCTGTCTCTCTCTCTCTCTATCTAGCTCCCTCTCTCTCTCACGCTAACTCTCAATCCCTTTGTTTCTGTTAGAGGACTTCCCGGACGAGGAACAGAGCTGAAGCTGCTGCGGAAAGCTGGAGAAATACCTGCTTTCCTGCTGGTTGCCTTTAACTGTGCCCCGCCACGAACCAGTCCCCCTTGTTGAGTTGAGCCTCTGTTCACAAAACAAGAGAACTTTTCCGACTTACCAGCTTCTGACTGATCGGGATCCATTGGGAAAGTCCAGCAGCATTAGTCGCGCACAACACTGAGCTCTGTCAGAGGAGGTTCTGTTGAACCAACAGAAATCGCTGCTTTAATCGGCGGGCGGGCTGTGGATTTCTGCCAAGTGTTGAATGTTTACACCAGATCCAGTGCAGGATGTGAAAGCACTGACCCTGTTACAGGCCTGCTCAACCTCATGGAAACATTCCTCAAACTCTGCTCAACACAATGGCATTAAAAGACATTTCTGGGAAATACAAATCCCCGCAGATTCACACTGACGTGAAGCTGGCTCCTTGTGAGAGAACTGAGACAGTTCCAGCGGCACATCCTCCCTCAAACTCTCTGATATTGTGTGCTGGGGGAGGGAGAGCAGCAAGAGTGGGCCTCACAGTGGCTTGCAGCACACTGGCTCTGTGACTGGACTAATGATCCACAGAATCTTTTCTTCTTCCTTTCCGATGTCAAGGATCGCAAGCTTCAACAACTCTTGGACACTAACGCCCCTCCGGAACCTTCTTCCCCTTCACTTTCCTCTGACCCCCCTTCTCCCAATCTCACCCCCTGCCGCGTTTTCACTATCCCCTCTCTGACTCCGAACGATCAGTCCTCAGCAAAGGCCTGAGCTTCATCCCCTTACGCCCCCACCTCAATGAATTTCGAGCTCGGCATGATGCTGAGCTCTTTTTCCGCCGCCTCCGTCTCCGTGCCCACTTCTCTGGCCAGGAGTCTTCCCCCCGCACGGCTGACCCTTTCTCCCGCTTTCAGAATTCTCGTTCCACCTGGACCCCTCCCTCTGGCCTCTTACCCTCTCTAGATCTTTTCATTGCTAACTGCCGCCGTGACATCGGCCATCTCAATTTCTCTGCTCCCCTCTCTCACTCCAACCTACCTCCCTCTGAACTTGCAGCACTCCATTCTCTCCGGTCCAACCCTGACATTGTCATTAAACCTGCTGACAAGGGTGGTGCTGTTGTTGTTTGGCGAACCGACCTCTACCTAGCGGAAGTTGAACGCCAACTCTCCGACACCTCCTCCTACCTCCACCTGGACCATGACCCCACTACCGAACATCAAGCCACCGTGTCCAAGACTGTCACTGACCTCATCTCCTCTGGAGATCTTCCCCCCACGGCCGCCAACCTCATAGTTCCCCAACCCCGCACAGCCTGCTTCTACCTCCTTCCCAAGATCCACAAACAGGACTGCCCTGGTAGACCCATCGTTTCAGCCTGCTCTTGCCCCACGGAACTTATCTCTTCCTATCTCGACTCTATTTTTTCTTCCCTTGTCCAGTCCCTTCCCACCTACATCCGCGATTCCTCTGACGCCCTCCGCCACTTTAACAGTTTCCAGTTTCCTGGCCCCAACCGCCTCCTTTTCACCATGGACGTACAATCCCTCTGCACCTCCATCCCCCACCAGGATGGCCTGAGGGCGCTCCGCTTCTTCCTTGAACAGAGGCCCAACCAGTCCCCATCCACCGCCACCCTCCTCCGCCTGGCTGAACTTGTTCTCACATTGAACAACTTCTCCTTTGACTCCACTCATTTCCTCCAAATCAAAGGTGTTGCTATGGGTACCCGCATGGGTCCTAGCTATGCCTGCCTTTTCGTGGGATATGTGGAACACTCTTTGTTCCAGTCCTACTCGGGTCCCCTCCCTCACCTCTTTTTCCGGTACATTGACGACTGTATCGGTGCCGTTTCCTGCTCTCGCCCCGAACTAGACAATTTCATTCACTTTGCCTCCAATTTCCACCCTTCCCTCACCTTCACATGGTCCATCTCCGACTCTTCCCTCCCCTTCCTCGACTTCTCCGTCTCCATCTCTGGGGATAGGTTATTGACCAACATTCACTGCAAGCCCACTGACTCCCACAGCTACCTGCCACTCCCACAGTCCAAAAATGTGTGGGTTAGGTTGATTTGGCTATGATAAATTGACCCTTAGTGTTAGGGGGGGATTAAATATGTGGGGTTATGGGGATAGGATGGGATATGTTAGGGGGAATTAAATACGTGGGGTTACGGGGATAGGGTGGGATATGTGTCGGTGCAGGCTCAATGGGGATTCTGTGTGAGAAAGCAGGGACAGGGTACTGGATTTGGATGATCAGCCATGATCGTATTGAATGGTGGAGCAGGCTCGACGGGCCGAATGGCCTACTTCTGCTCCTAGTTTCTATGTTTCTATGTTTACCTGGACTACACTTCCTCCCACCCCGCCTCCTGTAAGGACTCTATTCCCTTCTCCCAGTTTCTCCGTCTCCGCCGCATCTGCTCAGACGATGCCACCTTCCATACCAGTGCTTCCAACATGTCTTCCTTTTTCCTCAACCGAGGATTCCCCTCTACCGTGGTCGACACGGTCCTCGACCGTGTCCGTTCCATCTCCCGCACTTCTGCCCTCACCCCGGCCCCTCCCTCCCGGAACCACGATAGAGTTCCCCTTGTCCTCACCTTTCACCCCACCAGCCTCCACATTCAACGGATCATCCTCCGCCATTTCCGCCACCTCCAACGTGATCCCACCACCAAACGTATCTTCCCCTCACCTCCCCTTTCAGCATTCCGTAGGGACCGCTCCCTCCGAGACACCCTAGTCCACTCCTCTATCACCCGCAACACCCCTTCCCCTTCACCCGGCACCTTCCCGTGCAAGCGCAGGAGATGCAACACCTGCCCTTATACATCCCCCCTTCCCACTCTCCAGGGCCCCAAACACCCCTTCCAGGTGAAACAGCGATTTACTTGTACTTCTTGCAATCTAGTATACTGTATTCGCTGCTCACGATGTGGTCTCCTCTACATTGGGGAGACCAAACGCAGATTGGGTGACCGCTTTGCGGAACACCTCCATTCAGTCCGTAAGGGTGACCCCGAGCTTCCGGTCGCCTGTCACTTTAATTCACCCCTCCACACCCACTCAGACCTCACCGTCCTCGGCCTCATGCATTGTTCCACGGAAGCTCAGCATAAGCTCGAGGAACAGCACCTCATCTTCCGATTAGGCACTTTACAGCCTTCCGGACTCAATATCGAGTTCAACAATTTCAGATCATAACCTCGGCCCCTACCACATATATATATATATACATTTTATCCACCCTTTTGGTTCGTGCCTTTTTCCTTTTTTTTTCTCTCCCTCCCCCTACGGCAGCTGTCTCTCATTCTGCCAGCATTTCACACCTCACCTTTTGCCCATTACCATCTTGTCTTGCCTTGAGCATCTCCTAACGTCTCTACTTACCATAGACCCCCCCGTTTTGTTCTTTTATTCCTCCCCCCAGCCTCCCCTTGCATTTTTATCTGTTTAATTTCCTGCTCTTTCAGTTCCGACGAAGGGTTTCGACCTGAAACGTTAACACTGTTTCTCTCTCCACGGATGTTGCCTGGCCTGCTGAGTTTTTCCAGCGTTTTCTGTTGTTATTAATGATCCACAGACTGGACTAATGATCCAGAGACTGGACTAATGATTCTGTGACTGGACTAATGATTCCGTGACTGGACTAATGGTTCTCTGACTGGACTAAAGATTCTGTGACTGGACTAATGATTCTGTGACTAGACGAATGATTCTGTGACTGGTCTAATGGTTCTGTGACTGGACGAATGATTCCGTGACTGGACTAATGGTTCTCTGACTGGACTAAAGATTCTGTGACTGGACTAATGGTTCTGTGACTGGACTAATGATTCTGGACTAATGGTTCTGTGACTGGACTAATGATTCTGTGACTGGACTAATGATTCTGTGACTGGACTAATGATTCTGTGACTGGACTAATGATTCTCTGACTAGACTAATGATTCTGTGACAGGGCTAATGATTCTCTGACTGGACTAATGGTTCTGTGACTGGAGTAATGATTCTGTGACTCGACTAATGATTCCGTGACTGGACTAATGATTCTGTGACTGGACTAATGATTCTGTGACTCGACTAATGATTCTCTGACTGGACTAATGGTTCTGTGACTGGACTAATGATTCACTGACTGGACTAATAATTCTGTGACTGGACTAATGATTCTGTGACAGTGCTAATTGTTCTGTGACTGGACTAATGATTCTATGACTGGACTAATGATTCTCTGACTGGACTAATGATTCTCTGACTGGACTAATGGTTCTCTGACTGGACTAATGATTCTCTGACTGGACTAATGATTCTCTGACTGGACTAATGATTCTGTGACTGGACTAATGATTCTCTGACTGGACTAATGATTCTCTGACTGGACTAATGATTCTCTGACTGGACTAATGATTCTGTGACTGGACTAACGATTTTGTGACTGGACTAATTATTCTGTGACTGGACTAATGATTTTGTGACTGGACTAATGATTCTGTGACTGGACTAATGGTTCTGTGACTGGACTAATGATTCTGTGACTGGACTGATGATTTTGTGACTGGACTAATGATTCTGTGACTGGACTAATGATTCTCTGTGACTGGACTAATGATTTTGTGACTGGACTAATGATTCTCTGTGACTGGACTAATGATTCTGTGACTGGACTAATGATTCTGTGACTGGACTAATGATTCTCTGACTGGACTAATGATTCTCTGACTGGACTAATGATTCTGTGACTGGACTAATGATTCTCTGACTGGACTAATGATTCTGTGACTGGACTAATGGTTCTGTGACTGGACTAATGATTCTGTGACTGGACTAATGATTCTCTGTGACTGGACTAATGATTTTGTGACTGGACTAATGATTTTGTGACTGGACTAATGATTCTGTGACTGGACTAATGATTCTCTGACTGGACTAATGATTTTGTGACTGGACTAATGATTCTCTGTGACTGGACGAATGATTCTGTGACTGGACTAATGATTCTGTGACTGGACTAATGATTCTCTGACTGGACTAATGATTCTGTGACTGGACTAATGGTTCTGTGACTGGACTAATGATTCTGTGACTGGACTAATGATTCTCTGACTGGACTAATGATTCTGTGACTGGACTAATGATTCTGTGACTGGACTAATGATTCTGTGACTGGACTAATGATTCTCTGACTGGACTAATGATTCTCTGACTGGACTAATGATTCTCTGACTGGACTAATGATTCTGTGACTGGACTAATGATTCTCTGACTGGACTAATGATTCTGTGACTGGACTAATGATTCTGTGACTGGACTAATGATTCTGTGACTGGACTAATGATTCTCTGTGACTGGACTAATGATTTTGTGACTGGACTAATGATTCTGTGACTGGACTAATGATTCTGTGACCGGACTAATGATTTTGTGACTGGACTAATGATTCTCTGACTGGACTAATGATTCTCTGACTGGACTAATGATTCTGTGACTGGACTAACGATTTTGTGACTGGACTAATGATTCTCTGTGACTGGACTAATGATTTTGTGACTGGACTAATGATTCTGTGACTGGACTAATGGTTCTGTGACTGGACGAATGATTCTGTGACTGGACTAATAATTTTGTGACTGGACTAATGATTCTGTGACTGGACTAATGATTCTCTGTGACTGGACTAATGATTTTGTGACTGGACTACTGATTTTGTGACTGGACTAATGATTCTCTGTGACTGGACTAATGATTCTGTGACTGGACTAATGATTCTCTGACTGGACTAATGATTCTGTGACTGGACTAATGATTCTCTGACTGGACTAATGATTCTCTGACTGGACTAATGATTCTGTGACTGGACTAATGGTTCTGTGACTGGACTAATGATTCTCTGACTGGACTAATGATTCTGTGACTGGACTAATGATTCTGTGACTGGACTAATGATTCTGTGACTGGACTAATGATTCTCTGTGACTGGACTAATGATTTTGTGACTGGACTAATGATTCTGTGACTGGACTAATGATTCTGTGACCGGACTAATGATTTTGTGACTGGACTAATGATTCTCTGACTGGACTAATGATTCTCTGACTGGACTAATGATTCTGTGACTGGACTAACGATTTTGTGACTGGACTAATGATTCTCTGTGACTGGACTAATGATTTTGTGACTGGACTAATGATTCTGTGACTGGACTAATGGTTCTGTGACTGGACGAATGATTCTGTGACTGGACTAATAATTTTGTGACTGGACTAATGATTCTGTGACTGGACTAATGATTCTCTGTGACTGGACTAATGATTTTGTGACTGGACTACTGATTTTGTGACTGGACTAATGATTCTCTGTGACTGGACTAATGATTCTGTGACTGGACTAATGATTCTCTGACTGGACTAATGATTCTGTGACTGGACTAATGATTCTCTGACTGGACTAATGATTCTCTGACTGGACTAATGATTCTGTGACTGGACTAATGGTTCTGTGACTGGACTAATGATTCTCTGACTGGACTAATGATGCTCTGACTGGACTAATGACTCTCTGACTGGACTAATGATTCTCTGACTGGACTAATGATTCTCTGACTGGACTAATGATTCTCTGACTGGACTAATGATTCTGTGACTGGACTAATGATTCTCTGACTGGACTAATGATTCTGTGACTGGACTAATGATTCTGTGACTGGACTAATGATTCTGTGACTGGACTAATGATTCTCTGTGACTGGACTAATGATTCTCTGTGACTGGACTAATGATTTTGTGACTGGACTAATGATTTTGTGACTGGACTAATGATTCTGTGACTGGACTAATGATTTTGTGACTGGACTAATGATTCTGTGACTGGACTAATGATTTTGTGACTGGACTAATGATTCTTTGTGACTGGACTAATGATTCTTTGTGACTGGACTAATGATTTTGTGACTGGACTAATGATTCTCTGTGACTGGACTAATGATTTTGTGACTGGACTAATGATTCTGTGACTGGACTAATGATTTTGTGACTGGACTAATGATTCTGTGACTGGACTAATGATTTTGTGACTGGACTAATGATTCTGTGACTGGACTAATGATTTTGTGACTGGACTAATGATTCTCTGTGACTGGACTAATGATTCTCTGTGACTGGACTAATGATTTTGTGACTGGACTACTGATTCTGTGAGTGGACTAATGATTCTGTGACTGGACTAATGATTTTGTGACTGGACTAATGATTTTGTGACTGGTCTAATGATTCTCTGTGACTGGACTAATGATTCTGTGACTGGACTAATGATTCTGTGACTGGACTAATGATTTTCTGACTGGACTAATGATTCTGTGACTGGACTAATGATTCTGTGACTGGACTAATGATTCTGTGACTGGACTAATGATTCTCTGACTGGACTAATGATTCTGTGACTGGACTAATGATTCTGTGACTGGACTAATGATTCTCTGACTAGACTAATGATTCTGTGACAGGGCTAATGATTCTCTGACTGGACTAATGGTTCTGTGACTGGAGTAATGATTCTGTGACTCGACTAATGATTCCGTGACTGGACTAATGATTCTGTGACTGGACTAATGATTCTGTGACTCGACTAATGATTCTCTGACTGGACTAATGGTTCTGTGACTGGACTAATGATTCACTGACTGGACTAATAATTCTGTGACTGGACTAATGATTCTGTGACAGTGCTAATTGTTCTGTGACTGGACTAATGATTCTATGACTGGACTAATGATTCTCTGACTGGACTAATGGTTCTCTGACTGGACTAATGATTCTCTGACTGGACTAATGATTCTCTGACTGGACTAATGATTCTGTGACTGGACTAATGATTCTCTGACTGGACTAATGATTCTCTGACTGGACTAATGATTCTCTGACTGGACTAATGATTCTGTGACTGGACTAACGATTTTGTGACTGGACTAATTATTCTGTGACTGGACTAATGATTTTGTGACTGGACTAATGATTCTGTGACTGGACTAATGGTTCTGTGACTGGACTAATGATTCTGTGACTGGACTGATGATTTTGTGACTGGACTAATGATTCTGTGACTGGACTAATGATTCTGTGACTGGACTAATGATTTTGTGACTGGACTAATGATTCTCTGTGACTGGACTAATGATTCTGTGACTGGACTAATGATTCTGTGACTGGACTAATGATTCTCTGACTGGACTAATGATTCTCTGACTGGACTAATGATTCTGTGACTGGACTAATGATTCTCTGACTGGACTAATGATTCTGTGACTGGACTAATGGTTCTGTGACTGGACTAATGATTCTGTGACTGGACTAATGATTCTCTGTGACTGGACTAATGATTTTGTGACTGGACTAATGATTTTGTGACTGGACTAATGATTCTGTGACTGGACTAATGATTCTCTGACTGGACTAATGATTTTGTGACTGGACTAATGATTCTCTGTGACTGGACGAATGATTCTGTGACTGGACTAATGATTCTGTGACTGGACTAATGATTCTCTGACTGGACTAATGATTCTGTGACTGGACTAATGGTTCTGTGACTGGACTAATGATTCTCTGACTGGACTAATGATTCTCTGACTGGACTAATGATTCTGTGACTGGACTAATGATTCTCTGACTGGACTAATGATTTTGTGACTGGACTAATGATTCTGTGACTGGACTAATGATTCTGTGACTGGACTAATGATTCTGTGACTGGACTAATGATTCTCTGACTGGACTAATGATTCTGTGACTGGACTAATGGTTCTGTGACTGGACTAATGATTCTCTGACTGGACTAATGATTCTCTGACTGGACTAATGATTCTGTGACTGGACTAATGATTCTCTGACTGGACTAATGATTTTGTGACTGGACTAATGATTCTGTGACTGGACTAATGATTCTGTGACTGGACTAATGATTCTGTGACTGGACTAATGATTCTCTGACTGGACTAATGATTCTGTGACTGGACTAATGATTCTCTGACTGGACTAATGATTCTGTGACTGGACTAATGATTCTGTGACTGGACTAATGATTCTGTGACTGGACTAATGATTCTGTGACTGGACTAATGATTCTCTGTGACTGGACTAATGATTTTGTGACTGGACTAATGATTCTGTGACTGGACTAATGATTCTGTGACTGGACTAATGATTCTGTGACTGGACTAATGATTCTCTGACTGGACTAATGATTCTGTGACTGGACTAATGATTCTGTGACTGGACTAATGATTCTGTGACTGGACTAATGATTCTGTGACTGGACTAATGATTCTCTGTGACTGGACTAATGATTTTGTGACTGGACTCATGATTTTGTGACTGGACTAATGATTTTGTGACTGGACTAATGATTCTGTGCCTGGACTAATGATTTTGTGACTGGACTAATGATTCTGTGACTGGACTAATGATTCTGTGACTGGACTAATGATTCTGTGACTGGACTAATGATTCTGTGACTGGACTAATGATTCTCTGTGACTGGACTAATGATTTTGTGACTGGACTAATGATTCTGTGACTGGACTAATGATTCTGTGACCGGACTAATGATTTTGTGACTGGACTAATGATTCTCTGACTGGACTAATGATTCTCTGACTGGACTAATGATTCTGTGACCGGACTAATGATTCTCTGACTGGACTAATGATTCTCTGACTGGACTAATGATTCTGTGACTGGACTAACGATTTTGTGACTGGACTAATTATTCTGTGACTGGACTAATGATTTTGTGACTGGACTAATGATTCTGTGACTGGACTAATGGTTCTGTGACTGGACGAATGATTCTGTGACTGGACTAATAATTTTGTGACTGGACTAATGATTCTGTGACTGGACTAATGATTCTCTGTGACTGGACTAATGATTTTGTGACTGGACTACTGATTTTGTGACTGGACTAATGATTCTCTGTGACTGGACTAATGATTCTGTGACTGGACTAATGATTCTCTGACTGGACTAATGATTCTGTGACTGGACTAATGATTCTCTGACTGGACTAATGATTCTCTGACTGGACTAATGATTCTGTGACTGGACTAATGGTTCTGTGACTGGACTAATGATTCTCTGACTGGACTAATGATTCTCTGACTGGACTAATGATTCTCTGACTGGACTAATGATTCTGTGACTGGACTAATGATTCTCTGACTGGACTAATGATTCTCTGACTGGACTAATGATTCTCTGACTGGACTAATGATTCTGTGACTGGACTAATGATTCTCTGACTGGACTAATGATTCTGTGACTGGACTAATGATTCTCTGACTGGACTAATGATTCTGTGACTGGACTAATGATTCTGTGACTGGACTAATGATTCTGTGACTGGACTAATGATTCTCTGTGACTGGACTAATGATTTTGTGACTGGACTAATGATTTTGTGACTGGACTAATGATTCTGTGACTGGACTAATGATTTTGTGACTGGACTAATGATTCTGTGACTGGACTAATGATTTTGTGACTGGACTAATGATTCTTTGTGACTGGACTAATGATTCTTTGTGACTGGACTAATGATTTTGTGACTGGACTAATGATTCTCTGTGACTGGACTAATGATTTTGTGACTGGACTAATGATTCTGTGACTGGACTAATGATTTTGTGACTGGACTAATGATTCTGTGACTGGACTAATGATTTTGTGACTGGACTAATGATTCTGTGACTGGACTAATGATTTTGTGACTGGACTAATGATTCTCTGTGACTGGACTAATGATTCTCTGTGACTGGACTAATGATTTTGTGACTGGACTACTGATTCTGTGAGTGGACTAATGATTCTGTGACTGGACTAATGATTTTGTGACTGGACTAATGATTTTGTGACTGGTCTAATGATTCTCTGTGACTGGACTAATGATTCTGTGACTAGACTAATGATTCTGTGACTGGACTAATGATTTTCTGACTGGACTAATGATTCTGTGACTGGACTAATGATTCTGTGACTGGACTAATGATTCTGTGACTGGACTAATGATTCTCTGACTGGACTAATGATTCTGTGACTGGACCAATGATTCTCTGACTGGACTAATGATTCTGTGACTGGACTAATGATTCTGTGACTGGACTAATGATTCTCTGTGACTGGACTAATGATTTTGTGACTGGACTAATGATTCTGTGACTGGACTAATGATTCTGTGACTGGACTAATGATTCTCTGACTGGACTAATGATTCTGTGACTGGACTAATGATTCTGTGACTGGACTAATGATTCTGTGACTGGACTAATGATTCTCTGTGACTGGACTAATGATTTTGTGACTGGACTAATGATTTTGTGACTGGACTAATGATTTTGTGACTGGACTAATGATTCTGTGCCTGGACTAATGATTTTGTGACTGGACTAATGATTCTGTGACTGGACTAATGATTCTGTGACTGGACTAATGATTCTGTGACTGGACTAATGATTCTGTGACTGGACTAATGATTCTGTGACTGGACTAATGATTCTGTGACTGGACTAATGATTCTGTGACTGGACTAATGATTCTGTGACCGGACTAATGATTTTGTGACTGGACTAATGATTCTCTGACTGGACTAATGATTCTCTGACTGGACTAATGATTCTGTGACTGGACTAACGATTTTGTGACTGGACTAATTATTCTGTGACTGGACTAATGATTTTGTGACTGGACGAATGATTCTGTGACTGGACTAATAATTTTGTGACTGGACTAATGATTCTGTGACTGGACTAATGATTCTCTGTGACTGGACTAATGATTTTGTGACTGGACTACTGATTTTGTGACTGGACTAATGATTCTCTGTGACTGGACTAATGATTCTGTGACTGGACTAATGATTCTCTGACTGGACTAATGATTCTGTGACTGGACTAATGATTCTCTGACTGGACTAATGATTCTCTGACTGGACTAATGATTCTGTGACTGGACTAATGATTCTGTGACTGGACTAATGGTTCTGTGACTGGACTAATGATTCTCTGACTGGACTAATGATTCCCTGACTGGACTAATGATTCTCTGACTGGACTAATGATTCTCTGACTGGACTAATGATTCTGTGACTGGACTAATGATTCTGTGACTGGACTAATGATTCTCTGACTGGACTAATGATTCTCTGACTGGACTAATGATTCTGTGACTGGACTAATGATTCTCTGACTAGACTAATGATTCTGTGACTGGACTAATGATTCTGTGACTGGACTAATGATTCTGTGACTGGACTAATGATTCTCTGTGACTGGACTAATGATTTTGTGACTGGACTAATGATTTTGTGACTGGACTAATGATTCTGTGACTGGACTAATGATTTTGTGACTGGACTAATGATTCTGTGACTGGACTAATGATTTTGTGACTGGACTAATGATTCTCTGTGACTGGACTAATGATTTTGTGACTGGACTAATGATTCTGTGACTGGACTAATGATTTTGTGACTGGACTAATGATTCTGTGACTGGACTAATGATTTTGTGACTGGACTAATGATTCTGTGACTGGACTAATGATTTTGTGACTGGACCAATGATTCTCTGTGACTGGACTAATGATTCTCTGTGACTGGACTAATGATTTTGTGACTGGACTACTGATTCTGTGAGTGGACTAATGATTCTGTGACTGGACTAATGATTTTGTGACTGGACTACTGATTCTGTGAGTGGACTAATGATTCTCTGTGACTGGACTAATGATTCTGTGACTGGACTAATGATTTTGTGACTGGACTACTGATTCTGTGAGTGGACTAATGATTCTCTGTGACTGGACTAATGATTCTGTGACTGGACTAATGATTCTGTGACTGGACTAATGATTTTGTGACTGGTCTAATGATTCTCTGTGACTGGACTAATGATTTTGTGACTGGACTAATGATTCTCTGTGACTGGACTAATGGTTCTGTGACTGGACTAATGATTCTGTGACTGGACGAATGATTCTGTGACTGGACTAATGATTCTGTGACTGGACGAATGATTCTGTGACTGGACGAATGATTCTGTGACTGGACTAATGATCCAGAGACTGGACTAATGATTTTGTGACTGGACTAATGATTCTGTGACTGGACTAATGATTTTGTGACTGGACTAATGATCCAGAGACTGGACTAATGGTTCCGTGACTGGACTAATGATTCTGTGACTGGACTAATGATCCAGAGACTGGACTAATGTTTCTGTGACTGGACTAATGATTCTGTGACTGGACTAATGATTCTGTGACTGGACTAATGATTTTGTGACTGGACTTATGATTTTGTGACTTGACTTATGATTTTGTGACTGGACTAATGATTCTGTGACTGGACTAATTGTTCTGTGACTGGACTAATGATTTTGTGACTGGACTTATGATTTTGTGACTGGACTAATGATTCTGTGACTGGACTAATGATTTTGTGACTGGACTAATGATTCTGTGACTGGACTAATGATTTTCTGACTGGACTAATGATTCTGTGACTGGACTAATGATTTTCTGACTGGACTAATGATTTTCTGACTGGACTAATGATTCTGTGACTGGACTAATGATTCTGTGACTGGACTAATGATTCTGTGACTGGACTAATGATTTTGTGACTTGACTAATGATTCTGTGACTGGACTAATGATTTTGTGACTGGACTAATGATTCTCTGACTGGACTAATGATTCTCTGACTGGACTAATGATTCTGTGACTGGACTAATGATTTTGTGACTGGACTAATGATTCTGTGACTGGACTAATGATTTTGTGACTGGACTAATGATTCTGTGACTGGACTAATGATTTTGTGACTTGACTAATGATTCTGTGACTGGACTAATGATTTTCTGACTGGACTAATGATTCTGTGACTGGACTAATGATTTTGTGACTGGACTAATGATTCTGTGACTGGACTAATGATTTTGTGACTTGACTAATGATTCTGTGACTGGACTAATGATTTTGTGACTTGACTAATGATTCTCTGACTGGACTAATGATTCTGTGACTGGACTAATGATTTTGTGACTGGACTAATGATTCTGTGACTGGACTAATGATTTTGTGACTGGACTAATGATTCTGTGACTGGACTAATGATTTTGTGACTTGACTAATGATTCTGTGACTGGACTAATGATTTTGTGACTGGACTAATGATTTTGTGACTGGACTAATGATTCTGTGACTGGACTAATGATTTTGTGACTGGACTAATGATTCTGTGACTGAACTAATGATTCTGTGACTGGACTAATGATTCTCTGTGACTGGACTAATGATTTTGTGACTGGACTAATGATTTTGTGACTGGACTAATGATTCTGTGACTGGACTAATGATTTTGTGACTGGACTAATGATTCTGTGACTGGACTAATGATTTTGTGACTGGACTAATGATTCTTTGTGACTGGACTAATGATTCTTTGTGACTGGACTAATGATTTTGTGACTGGACTAATGATTCTCTGTGACTGGACTAATGATTTTGTGACTGGACTAATGATTCTGTGACTGGACTAATGATTTTGTGACTGGACTAATGATTCTGTGACTGGACTAATGATTTTGTGACTGGACTAATGATTCTGTGACTGGACTAATGATTTTGTGACTGGACTAATGATTCTCTGTGACTGGACTAATGATTCTTTGTGACTGGACTAATGATTCTGTGACTGGACTAATGATTTTGTGACTGGACTAATGATTTTGTGACTGGTCTAATGATTCTCTGTGACTGGACTAATGATTCTGTGACTGGACTAATGATTCTGTGACTGGACTAATGATTTTCTGACTGGACTAATGATTCTGTGACTGGACTAATGATTCTGTGACTGGACTAATGATTCTGTGACTGGACTAATGATTCTCTGACTGGACTAATGATTCTGTGACTGGACTAATGATTCTCTGACTGGACTAATGATTCTGTGACTGGACTAATGATTCTGTGACTGGACTAATGATTCTGTGACTGGACTAATGATTCTGTGACTGGACTAATGATTCTCTGTGACTGGACTAATGATTTTGTGACTGGACTAATGATTCTGTGACTGGACTAATGATTCTGTGACTGGACTAATGATTCTCTGACTGGACTAATGATTCTGTGACTGGACTAATGATTCTGTGACTGGACTAATGATTCTGTGACTGGACTAATGATTCTCTGTGACTGGACTAATGATTTTGTGACTGGACTAATGATTTTGTGACTGGACTAATGATTTTGTGACTGGACTAATGATTCTGTGCCTGGACTAATGATTTTGTGACTGGACTAATGATTTTGTGACTGGACTAATGATTCTGTGCCTGGACTAATGATTCTGTGACTGGACTAATGATTCTGTGACTGGACTAATGATTCTGTGACTGGACTAATGATTCTGTGACTGGACTAATGATTCTGTGACTGGACTAATGATTCTGTGACTGGACTAATGATTCTGTGACCGGACTAATGATTTTGTGACTGGACTAATGATTCTCTGACTGGACTAATGATTCTCTGACTGGACTAATGATTCTGTGACTGGACTAACGATTTTGTGACTGGACTAATTATTCTGTGACTGGACTAATGATTTTGTGACTGGACGAATGATTCTGTGACTGGACTAATAATTTTGTGACTGGACTAATGATTCTGTGACTGGACTAATGATTCTCTGTGACTGGACTAATGATTTTGTGACTGGACTACTGATTTTGTGACTGGACTAATGATTCTCTGTGACTGGACTAATGATTCTGTGACTGGACTAATGATTCTCTGACTGGACTAATGATTCTGTGACTGGACTAATGATTCTCTGACTGGACTAATGATTCTCTGACTGGACTAATGATTCTGTGACTGGACTAATGATTCTGTGACTGGACTAATGGTTCTGTGACTGGACTAATGATTCTCTGACTGGACTAATGATTCCCTGACTGGACTAATGATTCTCTGACTGGACTAATGATTCTCTGACTGGACTAATGATTCTGTGACTGGACTAATGATTCTGTGACTGGACTAATGATTCTCTGACTGGACTAATGATTCTCTGACTGGACTAATGATTCTGTGACTGGACTAATGATTCTCTGACTAGACTAATGATTCTGTGACTGGACTAATGATTCTGTGACTGGACTAATGATTCTGTGACTGGACTAATGATTCTCTGTGACTGGACTAATGATTTTGTGACTGGACTAATGATTTTGTGACTGGACTAATGATTCTGTGACTGGACTAATGATTTTGTGACTGGACTAATGATTCTGTGACTGGACTAATGATTTTGTGACTGGACTAATGATTCTCTGTGACTGGACTAATGATTTTGTGACTGGACTAATGATTCTGTGACTGGACTAATGATTTTGTGACTGGACTAATGATTCTGTGACTGGACTAATGATTCTCTGTGACTGGACTAATGATTTTGTGACTGGACTAATGATTTTGTGACTGGACTAATGATTCTGTGACTGGACTAATGATTTTGTGACTGGACTAATGATTCTGTGACTGGACTAATGATTTTGTGACTGGACTAATGATTCTGTGACTGGACTAATGATTTTGTGACTGGACCAATGATTCTCTGTGACTGGACTAATGATTCTCTGTGACTGGACTAATGATTTTGTGACTGGACTACTGATTCTGTGAGTGGACTAATGATTCTGTGACTGGACTAATGATTTTGTGACTGGACTACTGATTCTGTGAGTGGACTAATGATTCTCTGTGACTGGACTAATGATTCTGTGACTGGACTAATGATTTTGTGACTGGACTACTGATTCTGTGAGTGGACTAATGATTCTCTGTGACTGGACTAATGATTCTGTGACTGGACTAATGATTCTGTGACTGGACTAATGATTTTGTGACTGGTCTAATGATTCTCTGTGACTGGACTAATGATTTTGTGACTGGACTAATGATTCTCTGTGACTGGACTAATGGTTCTGTGACTGGACTAATGATTCTGTGACTGGACGAATGATTCTGTGACTGGACTAATGATTCTGTGACTGGACGAATGATTCTGTGACTGGACGAATGATTCTGTGACTGGACTAATGATCCAGAGACTGGACTAATGATTTTGTGACTGGACTAATGATTCTGTGACTGGACTAATGATTTTGTGACTGGACTAATGATTCTGTGACTGGACTAATGATCCAGAGACTGGACTAATGATTTTGTGACTGGACTAATGGTTCCGTGACTGGACTAATGATTCTGTGACTGGACTAATGATCCAGAGACTGGACTAATGTTTCTGTGACTGGACTAATGATTCTGTGACTGGACTAATGATTCTGTGACTGGACTAATGATTTTGTGACTGGACTTATGATTTTGTGACTTGACTTATGATTTTGTGACTGGACTAATGATTCTGTGACTGGACTAATTGTTCTGTGACTGGACTAATGATTTTGTGACTGGACTTATGATTTTGTGACTGGACTAATGATTCTGTGACTGGACTAATTGTTCTGTGACTGGACTAATGATTTTGTGACTGGACTAATGATTCTGTGACTGGACTAATGATTTTCTGACTGGACTAATGATTCTGTGACTGGACTAATGATTTTCTGACTGGACTAATGATTTTCTGACTGGACTAATGATTCTGTGACTGGACTAATGATTCTGTGACTGGACTAATGATTCTGTGACTGGACTAATGATTTTGTGACTTGACTAATGATTCTGTGACTGGACTAATGATTTTGTGACTGGACTAATGATTCTCTGACTGGACTAATGATTCTGTGACTGGACTAATGATTTTGTGACTGGACTAATGATTCTGTGACTGGACTAATGATTTTGTGACTGGACTAATGATTCTGTGACTGGACTAATGATTTTGTGACTTGACTAATGATTCTGTGACTGGACTAATGATTTTCTGACTGGACTAATGATTCTGTGACTGGACTAATGATTTTCTGACTGGACTAATGATTTTCTGACTGGACTAATGATTCTGTGACTGAACTAATGATTCTGTGACTGGACTAATGATTCTGTGACCGGACTAATGATTTTGTGACTGGACTAATGATCCAGAGACTGGACTAATGATTTTGTGACTTGACTAATGGTTCTGTGACTGGACTAATGATTTTGTGACTGGACTAATGATCCAGAGACTGGACTAATGATTTTGTGACTTGACTAATGGTTCTGTGACTGGACTAATGGTTCTGTGACTGGACTAATGATTTTGTGACTTGACTAATGGTTCTGTGACTGGACTAATGATTTTGTGACTGGACTAATGATCCAGAGACTGGACTAATGATTTTGTGACTTGACTAATGGTTCTGTGACTGGACTAATGATTTTGTGACTGGTCTAATGATTCTCTGTGACTGGACTAATGATTTTGTGACTGGACTAATGATTCTCTGTGACTGGACGAATGATTCTGTGACTGGACTAATGATTCTGTGACTGGACTAATGATTCTGTGACTGGACGAATGATTCTGTGACTGGACTAATGATTCTGTGACTGGATGAATGATTCTGTGACTGGACGAATGATTCTGTGACTGGATGAATGATTCTGTGACTGGACGAATGATTCTGTGACTGGACGAATGATTCTGTGACTGGACTAATGGTTCTGTGACTGGACTAATGATTCTGTGACTGGACGAATGATTCTGTGACTGGACTAATGATTCTGTGACTGGATGAATGATTCTGTGACTGGACGAATGATTCTGTGACTGGACTAATGGTTCTGTGACTGGACTAATGATTCTGTGACTGGACGAATGATTCTGTGACTGGACTAATGATTCTGTGACTGGATGAATGATTCTGTGACTGGACGAATGATTCTGTGACTGGACTAATGATTCTGTGACTGGACTAATGGTTCCGTGACTGGTCTAATGATTCTGTGACTGGACTAATGATCCAGAGACTGGACTAATGGTTCCGTGACTGGACTAATGATCCAGAGACTGGACTAATGATTTTGTGACTGGACTAATGGTTCCGTGACTGGACTAATGGTTCCGTGACTGGACTAATGGTTCCGTGACTGGACTAATGATTCTGTGACTGGACTAATGATCCAGAGACTGGACTAATGGTTCTCTGACTGGACTAATGATCCAGAGACTGGACTAATGTTTCTGTGACTGGACTAATGATTCTGTGACTGGACTAATGATTTTGTGACTGGACTAATGATTTTCTGACTGGACTAATGATTCTGTGACTGGACTAATGATTCTCTGTGACTGGACTAATGATTCTGTGACTGGACTAATGATTTTCTGACTGGACTAATGATTTTCTGACTGGACTAATGATTCTGTGACTGGACTAATGATTCTGTGACTGGACTAATGATTTTGTGACTTGACTAATGATTCTGTTAGTGGACTAATGATTCTGTGACTGGTCTAATGATTCTGTGACTGGACTAACGGTTCTGTGACTGGACTAATGATTCTCCGACTGGACTAATGATTCTCCGAGTGTACTAATGATGCACAGACTGGACTAATGATTCTGTTAGTGGACTAATGATTCTGTGACTGGAATTCAGTCAGTCCCATTCCCCCACTCTATCCCCGTAGCCCAGCAAGTTTATTTCCCTCAAGTGCCTCCCCAGTCTCCTGTTGAAAACTTTGAATGTCTCTGCTTCCACCACTTCCGTCAGCAGCGAATTGCAGGTCATCACCACTCGCTGCGTAAAATGTTTTTCCTCACGTCTCCCCTGTATCTCTTGCTCAAAACCTTAAATCTGGGTCCCCTTGTTCTTGTACCATCAACTAGTGGGAACAGCCTTTCCCCATCTGGCCTATCCAAACCAGTTATAATCTTGTACACCTCTATCAAATCACCCCTCAACCTCCTTTGCTCTAATGAAAACAAATTCAGCTTCTCCAACCTGTCCTTGTAGCCACGATCCCCCATCCCCTGGAACCATCCTGGTAAATCTCCTCTGCACCCTCTCAGGAGCCTTTACATCCTTCCTAAAGTGTGGTGACCAGAACCGGACGCAATACTCCAGTTGTGGCCTAACCAGCGCTTTATAAATGTTAAGCATAACTTCTCTACTTTTGTACTCAATACCTCTATTTATGAAGCCCAAGATCCCATATGCTTTGTTAACCACTCTCTCAATATGTCCTGCCACTTTCAGGGACCTATGCACATTAACTCCCAGGTCCCTCTGTCCCTGCACACTCTTTAAAACTGTGCCATTAAGTGTATATTGCCTCTCCCTGTTCCTTCTGCCAAAATGCATCACCTCACACTTCTCAGTATTAAATTCCATCTGCCACTTGTCTGCCCATTCTGCTAGCCTTTCTATGTCCTGTTGCAGTCGATTGGTATCATCACCACTGTTTGCCACACTCCCAAGTTTGGTGTCATCGACAAATTTAGTAATTCTACTCTGTATTCCAATATCCAGGTCATTTATATATATATCAAAAAAAGCAGTGGCCCCAGCACCGACCTTTGGGGAACACCACTATCTACCATCCACCAGTCTGAAAAACAGCCATTTACCACAACTCGCTGTTTTCTGTCCTTAAGCCAATTCCTTATCCAAGCTGCCACTGACCCACCTATTCCATGAGCCTCAATTTTGTTAACCAGTCTCCTATGTGGTACTTTGTCAAATGCCTTCCGAAAATCCATGTAGACAGCATCCATTGCATTCCCTTCATCAATTCCCTCTGTGTTACTTCATCAAAAAATTCAATTCGATTAGTCAAACACGATCTGCCTTTTACAAATCTATGTTGGCTCTCCTTAATTAGCTTAAACCTCTCCAAGTGCCCGTTAATTGTTTCCTTGATTATTGTTTCTAAAACTTTACCCACCACTGATGTTAAACTGACCGGCCTGTAGTTACTAGGATTGTCCTTACACCCTTTCTTGAACAATGGTGTCACATTTGCCACTTTCCAATCCTCAGGCACCTCCCCCGCATCTAGAGAAGATTGGAAATTTAGGAAAAGCCCTTCCGCTATCTCCTCCCCCAATTCCTTGAGCAACCAGGGATGCAAGCCATCTGGACCAGGCAACTTGTCCACTCTAAGCATACCCAGCCTTTCTAGTATATCCTGTCTATTAATTTTCACCCCTTCAATTGCTTCTACCTTTTCCACTTCTACCGATATTTTGTCAGCATCCACCTCCTTAGTAAACACCGATACAAAGTACTCATTGAGTATTCTAGCCTTGCCCAGCACATCTAAGCATATATCACCTGCGGACGATACAAAGATAGGTGGGAAAGCAAGTTGTGAGGAGGACATAAAGAGCCTGCAAAGGGATATAGATAGGTGAAGTGAGTGGGCAAGAATTTGGCAGATGGAGTATAATGTGGGAAAATGTGAAGTTATCCACTTCGGTAGGAAGAATAGAAAAGAAAAAAATTATTTAAATGGAGAAAGACTACAGGATGCGGCAGTACAGAGGGATTTGGGTGTTCTCGTACATGAAACACAAAAAGTTAACATGCAGGTGCAGCAAGTAATTAGGAAGGCAAATGGAATGTTGGCCTTTATTGCAAGGGGGATGGAGTATAAAAGTAGGGAAGTCTTGCTACAACTGTAGGAGACCACACCTAGAGTATTGCGTACAGTTTTGGTCCCCTTATTTAAGGAGGGATATACTTGCATTCGAGGCAGTTCAGAGAAGGTTCACTAGATTGATTCCTGGGATGGAAGGGTTGTCTCATGAGGAAAGATTGAGCAGGTTGGGCCTATACTCATTGGAGTTCAGAAGAATGAGAGGTGATCTTCTTGAAACATGTAAGATTCTGAGGGGGTTAGACAGGGTAGATGCTGAGGATGTTTCCCCTCGTGGGAGAATCTAGAACGAGTGGGCATAGTCTCAGAATAAGGGGTCGCCTATTTAAGACGGAGATGAGGAGGAATTTCTTCTCTCAGAGGGTCGTGAATCTCTGGAATTCTTTACCCCAGAGAGCTGTGGAAGCTGAGTAATTGAATATATTCAAGGCTGAGATAGACAGATTTTTGAGCAACAGGGGAGTCAAGGGTTATGGGGAGCGGGCAGGAAAGTGGAGTTGAGGCCAAAATCGGATCAGCCATGATCTCATTAAATGGCGGAGCAGGCTCGAGGAGCCGAATGGCCTGCTCCTGCTCCTATTTCTTATGTTCTTAATAGGCCCCACCCCGCCTCTTACTACCGGCTTACTGTTTACATGCCGGTAGAAGATTTTTGGGTTCCCTTTTATGTTAACCGCCATTCTACTCTCATATTCTCTCTTTGCCAATCCTATTTTCATCTTCACATCCCCTCTCAACTTATTGTATTTGGTCTGGTTCTCCCTTGAAGAATTCACCTGACATGCATCATACACCCTCTTTTTTTTGTGAAGTCGCACAACACCAGGTTATAGTCCAACAGTTTTATTTGAAATTACGAGCTTTCGGAGCGCTGCTCCTTCATCAGGTAAAGAAGGAGCAGCGCTCCGAAAGCTCGTAATTTCAAATAAAACTGTTGGACTATAACCTGGTGTTGTGCGACTTCTCATTTTTGTCCACCCCAGTCCAACACCGGCATCTCCGCATCTTTTTTTTGTTTCATCTTCTCTATCTCCCTCGTCATCCAAGGAGCCCTTGCTTCGCTTCCCTTACCCTTCCCTCTTGTTGAAATGTACCTAGCCTGTACTTGGAACATCTCCTCCTTAAAGATCACCCATTGTTCCATTACAGTTTTTCCTGTCAGTCTTTGGTTCCATTTTACCCTGGCTCGATCCTTTCGCATCCCATTGAAGTTAGCCCTATTCCAGTTTAGAAGTCCCACTCTAGATTGTTCCTTGCTCCTCTCCATTGCTAATCTAAATCTTATGATACGATGATCACTCGTTCCCAAGTGTTCTCCCACAGACACTTGGTCGACCTGGCCCACCTCATTTCCCAGCACCAGATCTAGCAATGCCTCCTTCCTAGTTGGGCCAAGAACATATTGGTCAAGGAAATTCTCCTGAACACATTTCAGAAATTCCTCCCCCTCCTTTCTCTTTACCCTAGCGTTATCTCAATCGATATTTGGGTAATTAAAGTCCCCGAATATCACCACTCTATAGCTCTTGCATATCTCTGCGATTTCCCTGCAGATTTGCTGCTCTACCTCCCTCTCACTATTTGGAGGCCTATAGAATACCCCCAATAGCGTGATCATACCCTTTTTGCTCTTCAACTCTAACCAAATGGATTCTGTCCTTGTCCCCTCAAGAACATCCTCCCTTTCCAACACTACAATGTCTTCCTTAATCAGCACTGCCACCCCACCTCCCTTTTTTCCTTCCCTATCTTTTCTGAACACCTTGTACCCTTGAATATTAAGTGCCCAGTCCTCACCGTTTTTAAGCCACGTTTCCGTTATTGCCACAACATCATATTGCCACACGGCTAATTGTGCTTGTAGCTCACCAACCTTATTCACCGCACTTTGTGCGTTTACGTACATGCATTCTAAACCCATTTTTGAATTTTTCGTAGTCTTTCTTAGTCTGCTCCTATGTAATATGGTACTACTACCGCCTCTAGTACTATCTTCTCTAGTACTATCCAACACACTCACTCTTTTATGCACCTTATTCCTCTTTTCTACTCCTACATGCTGGTGCCCACCCCCCTGCCAAGCTTGTTTAAACCCTCCCCAACAGAACTAACAAACCTCCCCGCGGGAATATTGGTCCCGGCTTTGTTGAGGTGCAACCCATCCAATTCTGTGACTGGACTAATGATTCTCTGATTGGACTAATGGTTCTGTGACTGGACTAATGATTCTGTGACTGGACTAATGATTCTCTGATTGGACTAATGGTTCTGTGACTGGACTAATGATTCTGTGACTGGACTAATGGTTGTGACTGGACTAATGGTTCTGTGACTGGACTAATGGTTCTGTGACTGGACTAATGATTCTGTGACTGGACTAATGATTCTCTGATTGGACTAATGGTTCTGTGACTGGACTAATGGTTCTGTGACTGGACTAATGATTCTCTGACTGGGCTAATGATTCTCTGACTGAACTAATGGTTCTCTGACTGGGCTAATGATTCTGTGACTGGACTAATGATTCTCTGACTGGGCTAATGATTCTGTGACTGGACTAATGATTCTGTGACTGGACTAATGATTCTCTGACTGGGCTAATGATTCTGTGACTGGACTAATGATTCTGTGACTGGACTAATGATTCTGTGACTGGACTAATGATTCTGTGACTGGGCTAATGATTCTGTGACTGGACGAATGGTTCTGTGACTGGACGAATGGTTCTGTGACTGGACTAATGGTTCTGTGACTGGACTAATGATTCTCTGACTGGGCTAATGATTCTCTGACTGAACTAATGGTTCTCTGACTGGGCTAATGATTCTGTGACTGGACTAATGATTCTCTGACTGGGCTAATGATTCATAGAAACATAGAAACATAGAATCTAGGAGCAGGAGTAGGCCATTCGGCCCGTCGAGCCTGCTCCACCATTCAATACGATCATGGCTGATCATCCAAATCCAGTACCCTGTCCCTGCTTTAATCCCCACAGTACACATATCCCACCCTACCCCCCGTAACCCCACGTATTTAATTCCCCCTAACATATCCCATCCTATCCCCATAACCCCACATATTTAATCCCCCCTAACACTAAGGGTCAATTTATCATAGCCAAATCAACCTAACCCGCACATTTTTGGACTAATGATTCTCTGACTGGGCTAATGATTCTGTGACTGGACGAATGGTTCTGTGACTGGACTAATGATTCTCTGACTGGGCTAATGATTCTCTGACTGGACTAATGATTCTCTGACTGGGCTAATGATTCTCTGACTGGACTAATGATTCTCTGACTGGACTAATGATTCTGTGACTGGGCTAATGATTCTGTGACTGGACGAATGGTTCTGTGACTGGACTAATGATTCTCTGACTGGGCTAATGATTCTCTGACTGGACTAATGATTCTCTGACTGGGCTAATGATTCTCTGACTGGACTAATGATTCTCTGACTGGACTAATGATTCTGTGACTGGACTAATGGTTCTGTGAAGGACTAATGGTTCTGTGACTGGACTAATGATTCTCTGACTGGGCTAATGATTCTGTGACTGGACTAATGATTCTGTGACTGGACTAATGATTCTCTGACTGGGCTAATGATTCTCTGACTGGGCTAATGATTCTCTGACTGGACTAATGATTCTCTGACTGGGCTAATGATTCTGTGACTGGACTAATAATTCTGTGACTGGACTAATGATTCTCTGACTGGGCTAATGATTCTCTGACTGGGCTAATGATTCTCTGACTGGGCTAATGATTCTCTGACTGGTCTAATGGTTCTCTGGCTGGGCTAATGATTCTCTGACTGGGCTAATGATTCTCTGACTGGGCTAATGATTCTCTGACTGGACTAATGATTCTCTGGCTGGACTAATGATTCTACTGGACTAATGATCCACAGACCTGCGTTCAAATCCCACCGCAGCAGCTGGGGAATTTAAATTCAGTTGAGTAGTATCAGTAATGGTGACAATGAAACTACCATCAGCCGCTGCTTGGCCAACGCAGCCTGAAACTGGGGCGTCCACCCACCTGCCCGTTGGAGGGTGGGTTTCACCAGACCCCTCCCCCACCCCGACCACAGCTCCAATTGGCCGCCAATGAAACACCGGGTCCCGACCGAGGCTCTCTTCTCAGAAGAGATCAACAAAGAGTCAGAGATGTACAGCACAGAAGGATGCCATTGGGCCCATTGTGCCTGTGCTGGCTACTTGAAAGAGCTCTCCAATTAGTCCCACTCCCCTACTCTTTCCCCATAGCCTTGCAAGTGTTTCCCCTTCAAGTATTTATCCAATTCCCTTTTGAAAGCTATTATTGAATCTGCTTCCACCACCCTTTCAGGCAGTGCATTCTAGATCATAACAACATAATGTCCACAGAACCTCACCGTTGCTGCAACCCTCTCAGCCTGGAGAGAGTTCCGTGCTGCCCTGACGATCCCACTGGGGTCTATCAACCATCTCCCTAATCTGGCACATTGACGAGATCCCAGGAGGACTCAACGCAAATAGATTAAGGGCCTGGCAAGATTAGACCAGCGCCTCCAAAGTGACCAGATTATGCCTTTCCAGCAGGTCGCTGACAAACTTCGCCTGTCCCAGCATAACTGCTGTCTCCAGATAAGGCACTTTCTCCAGATCCCAGCTTTATATTGCACACTTCAACATGAGCCTCCAGTCCCCAACAGTTTCTGCGGTCACATCTCCACCCTGTGCCCTCTTGCTCATTTCCTTGACTGAAGCTGGGCCTACTTCTAACAGGCCCTATTCATGACCCCAACTGGCTGCTCAATTATCTGCCATCGGGGAGGTTGGCTGCGTTCTAATCTTACATAATGGCAGGGAGTGGGGGCAGAAGTAAGAAAAGAAAGACTAGCCTTTATGTAGCGCCTTTCATGACCTCAGAACGTCCCAAAGCACTTTCCAGCCAATGAAGTACTTTTGAAGTGTAGTCACTGTTGTAATATAGGAAATGCGCAGCCAATTTGTGCACAGCAAGCTCCCACAAACAGCAATGTGATAATGAACAGATAATCGGTTTTAGTGATGTTGGTTGAGGGATAAATATTGGCCAGGACTCCTAGGAGAACTCCCGTGCTCTTCTTCGAAATAGTGCCGTGGGATCTTTTACGTCCAACTGAGAGAGCAGACGGGTAGTGTCCTGGAGATTAGTCTTTAATTCCTGAAGACTCCAGGACAATCTTGGATGGTTGGAAATCCGAGCAGAAGTAAGGGTTTGAAATCATTTTGTTTTTATTTAAAATCATCCATTTTACAAGCACTCGAGTTAATCTTATAGTTAGAATGTAACTGCCACCTCAGTAACACTAGTACTATGGCATTAGGGTGTGAGTCACCTGAAATGGCACAGAATGGCTTCCAGCCTCTAACAGCTGCGGGGTTCCGAAGCATTTATTGAAGCTGTGCTTCAACTGGCTCAGTGTGTAAAGGCACGGCCTGGGTGGTGCTGCTCTACAGAGACCAGGAAAGCCCCAGGCTTGATCCCCGGCCTGTGCTGGCATAGCTGAGCTCAGCCTCAACAGCAATAGGGAGGATTACAATTGACTTCAGTGCCCCTGGGCATGGCGGTGAGGTTAAGGGCTTGAGGGGTGGGAGGAAATCAGGCAGCGTCCCCCGATTGTTATCTGTTGACCCCGGGACGAGGATGGGATTTAGCTGCGATGCCCCTCATGGTCAAATATGCTGCCAATGCTCACTCTGTGTTGGCACCTGGTCATTTGGATGGGGTACAGGAAGGGCGGGGTGGGGCAACTGATGCTGCTGGACCCCCGTACCCCAGCCAGGAGTCACCGCCTTACGGCAAACAGCGGGAAAAATCTGCACAGAAAAACATTTGATCGAAAGAAAGAGCAGGAGATTAAAAATTAACTTTGCACTTTCAGGACTGAACCCCCCTCCCTCACTATCTCCCCCCCTTCCCCCCACTCCTCCAGAAGGCGGCCAGGGACAGAGTGGGGGAGGGGAATCAGAGAGTGGCGACGGTGCCGGAGTCAGCCTGCCTGAACCTGCCCCTCAGCCGGAGTCCCCGCATAGCAACAGCAGCAGCCAATGGGAGGAGCAGGCCAGAGAGCTTCCTTCCCCGCCTCCTCCCAGAAACAGGAGCAGGTGGGGAGAGAAACAAAATAACAAGCCGGTGTGGTGTGCGGGGCCCGCCCAACCCCACTGACACTCGCTCCCAAACAGGCAGCAATTTAAAGCCACAGGCTTCCCCAGTCAGCCCAGTAAAGCAGCATGTCCGCAGAAGGGGCGGATTTGAAAATAAGCCAGTGTAAATTCGACAGAAACAAGGGGTTATAAATGGTTATAAACCCCATTACAAGTCTTAACTCTTCAAAAAAAAGGGGAATTCGACATGTCAAGGCGGCATTAATCGGTGAAAGCAGGGTTGGACTGGCACAGGGGGTGTGGATAGGGTATAAATGTAAGATCATCGCCAAAAGGCTGAAGGGAGAGGTCGGGAGAAATTATTATGTTATCCTTGCACAGAGGGTGGCTAGGACACGGTATACTTGACCGGGAACAGGGGTGGACGCAGAATCTATTGGAGCTTTTAAAAGGGAAGTGGATGAATATTTGACAAAGAAAAATTTAGCAGGGTGTGGAGAACAGGACTGAGAGGATAACTCTTTCAGTGAGCGAGCGAGCACAGGCACGATGGGCCGAGTGGCCTTCCCCGGTCGCTGCTGTAAGATTCCCCGATTCTGGGATAACGTGGTGAACGACGACCTCCCTTTAAGAGGACAGAGCATCAGTCACATGGGCCCATTCCTCTGCTGGCTATAAAAGCTCAAGCTGACCCGCCCAGCCTCATTTTGTTTTGTCCCATCGGTCTGTGTGTTGGGGGTTTTTTGATTGTCTTTTACTCAAACATTCGTTACAAATCCCCTTTTGGGGTTTTTAAAAGACATTACTGTCGATTTTCTGAGGCACTTCTTCGCATTCTCTCTCCTCTCCCGCCCGGGTGGCTTCTGAGGTGCCTCCACCTCTCAAATACCTCGACAATTTCTTTTTTGGACAGATTTCCTTCTGATAGCCACAGCACAGCTCAGGCAGCGTGTTGCTGCTAAGACATTTATCAAAAAAAATCAGCATGTGAGAATATCAACATTAGAATCACCTCAAAAAATCTTACCGTCAACAGATCAGACACTCTCTAAAGAGGGGGAAAAAACAAGATAATTAAATATAGGAGGTGCAGGGGCAGAGATAAACAGCACCACAAAACAAGTCAAAGCTGACGGATTGTTGTAAAAACCTAGCTGGTTCCCTAATGTCGTTCAGAGAAGGAAACTTGTTGCCCCTACCCTGTCTGGCCTTTTGATAGCAGTGGCTCAGTGGTAGCACTCCTGCCCGAGTTAGGAGGTTGTGGGTCAAATCTCACTCCAGAGACTTGAGCACAAAAGCCAGGCTGACACTCCCAACGCAGTGCTGAGGGAGTGCTGCACTGTAGGAGGTGCCGTCTTTTCGGATGAGACGTTAAACCGAGGCCCCATCTGCCCTCTCAGGTGGACGTAAAAGATCCCACAGCGCTATCTCGAAGAAGAGCAGGGGTCTCCTGCTAATATTTATCCCTCAACCAATATCACTAAAACAGATTTTCTGGTAATTGTCATTGTGGGACCTTGCTGTGCTCAAATTGGCTGCCGCATTTCCTACATTACAACAGTGACTACGCTTCAAAAGTACTTCACTGGTTGTAAAGCCCTTTGGGACATCCTGAGGTTGTGAAAATCGTCATATAAATACAAGTTTTTCTTTTAATCTGACACAAGTCCCACATTATGCGGTTGGTTGACTCTGAATGCCCCCAGGGCAACTAGGGATGGGCAATAAATATTGGCTTGTCAATGTAGCCCACATCCCGATAAAAAAATCCCGCATAGGGACCGAATAAAGTTTGAACAATTAAAACGTTTGTGAGATAGCAAGCAGCTGACCTAACCACCCACAGAGGGCAATGCGGAGGTGGCAGAATAGCTTGGGGCTAAATTTTACGCAGATCTGTCTTGTCTAATAAGCAGATGATCTCTTGAGGCGTTTACTGCTGGACAAATGTTCTCTCCTATAATCATGTCCCTGCTTGTCTCTTGTTCACTGAGGCATATTTTGGCTGTGAAAGTAGTTTCAGTATTGAGTGCTCCCTCTGTAAAGAACACCACTTAAATTTTATCTACTTCATTATTTAAATATTTGTAAAAAAAAAATTAAGAATCAGTTGAGTTTTGGTGGAGTTTGTCTTTTTAATCGTTGTAAGAAATCAATACCGAGGGGGAACCTGTGTAATCACGAGGAAGAGTGAGAATATGGAATGGAATGCCCAGAGGCCATAGGCACAGAATGTACAAGAGGTGTTTAAAATTGAGATAGATATTTACAACAACAACTTACATTTATATAACTCCTTTAACATAGAGTTACATATTGCATAGAGTGCAGCACAGAAAAAGACCATTCGGCCCAACTGATCTGTGCCGGTGTTTATGCTCCACATAAGCCTCCTCCCATCCCTCTTCATCTAATCTTATCAGCATATCCTCCTATTCCTTTCTCCGTCATGTGCTTATCTAGTTTCCCCAGAAAGGCATCTATGCTATTCGCCTCAGCTACTTCTTGTGATAGCGAGTTCCACATTCTTACCACTCTTTGGGTAAAGAAATAAAATGTAGTAAAACATATCAAGGCGCTTCACAGGAGCGCAATCAGACAAAAATTGACACCGAGTCAAAGAAGGAGACACTCGGATAGGTGACCAAAAGCTTGGTCAAAGAGGTAGGTTTCAAGCAACGTCTTAAAGGAGGAGAGAGAGGCGGAGAGTTTTAAGGAGGGCATTCCAGAGCTTAGGACTGAGATAGCTGAAGGCACAGCCACCAATTGTGGGGTGCAGGGAATGGAGGTTACACAAGAGACCAGAGTTGGAGGAACACAGAGTTTTCAGAGGTTTGTAGGGCTGGAGGAGGTAACAGAGATACGGAATTTAGTTGGGAATTAGGGTATTAAGGGATATGGAAAGAGGCCGTGGATTTGGGATTAAATAATTTGAGCTGCCATTGCTAAGGCAGAGCAGGCCCGATAGGTTCATAGCTTACTCCAAGTACAGTGAAACACTCGGACCACGTCAGACTAATGGGTGCTCCTCAGTGGAGTACCTCCCAATCACGAGGTGGCATAATGTGGGAAAGTGAAACAGAAACTTGCTCATTCTTTCTTGTAAGGAGATGAGAAAATGAGATAGTAAAATGCCTGAATCATTCTTCGAGAAAGGAAGGGAATCAAAGTTAAATGAAAATAAACATTGTCACTATTTATTAAAAACAGAATTAAACAGATCTTTAGCTGTGCACTGAAAAGATCAACCACGCAGACATGATGGGCCGAATGGCCTCCTTCTGTGCCGTAAATTTCTATGATTCTATGAAAGGTGTCACATAGCTGGACTTTGTTGAGCCTGGGTTCTGCGGGGCTGGACATACCCAGTGAATCCCGAGGGCACAGTAAAAGGATGGTAAAAATAGACATCGGAAGTAGAAAAATCATTGGATCTTCCTCATGTGCTGCCAAAAAATTAGTATAAAGTCAGAAATGATGGCAGAGAGTCTGATCGGCAGCGGTGAGTGGCTGGTTGGTGGTTGTAAAACTGACTCCGTCTTTGTGATCAGATAGACCCAAACAGGGATAATCTAAGCAAATTCAGTGACTTAAATGTAAATGAGATGGAAGTCCTAGACAGGATAAAAGGGCTCAAAACAAATAAGTCCTCAGAGATCAATGGTATTTGTCCTATAGTGTACAGAGAGAGACTAGGGAGGAGATTTGTGAAGCACTGACAGCCATTCTGAGGGTGTCACTGGACTCTGGGCCAGCTATCAATAGATTGGAAACAGGCTAAAGAGGGTGACAAATCAGACACAGGCAACTGCAGACCCATTGGTCTTACTCCCATTCTGGAATCGATTGAGGATAATCCGTACAACAATAATCTAGTAAACAGCAGTCAACACGGCTTTAGAACCTGCCTGACCAACCTCCCTGATTTCTTTGAGGCAGTGGCAACACAGGGACTGGGAAGCCCGATGACGTGGTGTACCTTGACTTCCAAAAGACTTTTGACAAAGTTCCACATGAAAGGCTTTTAATTAAACTCAAGGCTATGGGGATTCAGGGTAAAGACTGGGAATGGGAAGAAATTGGATGAAGGATAGAAAACGTGTACTCTCTGGAGGAGTTATGTCAGGGTGGGGGGCAAGTACTGAGTGGGGTACCTCAAGGCTCAGTGTGAGGACCAGTTTCTCATTTACATAAACAACCGGGATTCTGAAATCGGAATACAAAGCGGTCAAATTTGCAGATGATACCAAACCAGGAGGATCAGTGGAATTGGAAGAGGCAGCTCAGAAATGACAGAATGAGTCGGACGATATATATAAGTGGACAGGACAATGGCAGATGAGATTTAATACAGACACTGTGCTACACATAGGAAGGAAAAATAAGCGACACTGGTACTCTGTAAATAGTATTTTAACAGCTAAGGGTGAAGCTGAAAGAGACCTTGGAGTCTTACTAGACTTGATGCTAAACGTCCAACCAATGCCGAGCAGCAGTCAACAAAGCCAATATAATGCTGAACTACATGGCCAAAACAGTAGAGTACAAGTCAGAGGAGGCAATGAACAAACTACAATGTTCTGGTCAGAATTGGAATACTACGTCCAGTTCTGGTTGCTGAGAAATGAGGGAGACCTTCAGTTGCAGAGAAGAGCGCTGAGGTTGATCCCTAGTGTCAGGGTTCTGGGTTATGAGGAATGACTGGAGAAACCTGGCCTTTCACCCAGGAAAGGTGTTGCCTGAGAGGTGATCTTAGTGACTTATATAGGATTATTAAGGAACAGAACAGATACCTCAGGAGGTACCTCAGGAATCCACCAAGGTGGTAGGGAATGGTATAGATGGGCAGCATGCTCAGCGTAAGTCAAAGCCATCAAATAAATATCATAATGTGACGTTATGTTATGTACCTAGGATGAGAAAAGCCCATCAGGACCATACATGCTCGACCACTTCTTACTGGACTCAGCCCCGTGTCCCCGTCCTTCTTCACTCCTGGGAGAGGCAAAAAAACATGGAGGTCTGTGTCAAAAAGATTCCTCTCCAACCCCACAAAGACGAGCACGAAAGCCCCAGATGTTACCCAAAATCTTACCTTCCTTCTGCCATGATCACATGGTTTTCTAAAAATACATCTAAAGCCTTCTTGAAGGAATCCGTCGTCACCAGCACCTCTGGAATGCTGCTCCACACGTCGATCGCTCTCTGAGAAAAATAAAACTTCCACATATCACTCGCTGCTTCCTCAATTTAAATGGGCGACCCCTCGTCCTACCATCGCTTCACATAGTCCAGGGGTTCTCAACCTTATTGCTTCTGAGGCCCCCCCTCCCGTGTTATAACAATTCCACTGACCCCCTGTAACACAACACAAGTATTTTTTCTGTATCAAAATTCGTCATACAATTAAACATATATATTAGGCCAGAAATTCAGCTTTCCGGCTTCCTGCGGGTGCAAGGATCGCGTGCGTACTTACCTACCGCGCCTGCCATTGTGCTTCGGGCCCACAAGGAATTCGGGTCCTGGGCCTCCTGTAGCTGCCAGCGCGCAGTGCTTGCGTATCCCAGGGGCGCAGTTAGTTCGAAGCGTCCCCTGGGATCACGTGGGCCATGGAGAGCCAATCCTAGCAGGGAATTTTCATTCATAGATTTGACAGGAAGACCTGTCAAATCTATGAATAGAGATCGGCCCCAAAACCACACTCAAACTTCAAATAAATTTAAAAAAAACCATCACATTTTTAAAATAACTATAAATTACATAAATTAACTACTTTAAACAAAAATTTAAATTTTTGAAAAAATTAATTAAACTTTTAACGGTGCTAAAAATAAACTTACCTTTCTTTAAAGTATGTAAAAAAGATAAACCTGTTGAAAAAATGTTTAAATTGTAATTAATTAACCACTTACCTTGTTAAAAACAGGCCTTGCACCTCTTTTTTAAATGTGCAGCTTCTCCGTACTTACCCTCACGGAGAAACCTGAAAAAAAAACGAAGTTCACTGCGTGCGCGCAGCCTCTCCTGCGCACGCGTTCGACTTCTGAACCCCTTCCTTCAGGGGAACGGAAGTTCCGGTTTCCCGCGCGTGCGCAGTGCATGCAGGAAACCGGCACTTCAGGTGGCCTTACGGGTGAGTACACAGCGCGTACTCACCCGACAACAGCCGAATTTCTGGCCCATTATTATTTTTGTTTTACTTACTTAATGTGAAACTTGTTGCTGGTGCTGAGCAACAATTCTGTCAAGACGTGGAGATATCTTCGACAAGCACACGCGCGTGTCGCGGTCAGTGTTCATCCTGGCTCGGTACTTTGCTTTCACTGATGTCATTGCTGAAAATCCAGCCTTGCAGAAGTAAGTTGTACTAAATGGGACCAACACTTCCAGGGCTGCAGAAGATGCAGTGCTGTATTCATCGGAGCTTTCACACCAAAACATCTCCAGCGGCAATTCCCTGAACTTGGTTCTGAGGGAGCTGTCTGATGAAATGTCAAAGAGCTCTTCTAATGGCTTTGATGGGACAGAGGGTGGCAGTTTAGCTTAACTATTCTCACTGAAGGGGTTTGTAGCCCACAGATGTGTAGCAGATTGTTCTGTTGTGAGTTCTGGAAAAGAAGTATTACATTTGTTGAGTGGACCATAAAGATGTGCTACCAGCTGTGGTTTGATTGCATCAAAGTCAATGTTTCTTTCTTTCTTGAAAGAATGTAAGAGCTCAAACACATCAATCGCCCCCCCCCCCCCCTCACCGCCAGAGACAAGAACTTTCCAGACTTGCAGTTTCCTTTTGAAAGCGTCAATTCTTTCATGCTCGGCAAAAAATGGAGTTCTCCCACCTTGCATAGTTTTATTCAGCTTATTCATTTCACTGAATATGTCTGTGAGCAGTGTTCCCTGTAAGGTGTGCGGCCGCGCGCTGCTCCAGGGAACCCGCGCACCCGGCTTACCGGCATTTCAATGTGATAACCGCGCCTGCGCGGTATTGTGAATGGCCAGCGCAGCCCCCTAAAGGGGTTGTGCGGGGCCCAAAAAAAATTACAGGGAACACAGTCTGCAAAGTAACCCAGTTTAGCCAGCCGCACGTCATCTTTCAGCACCTCGGCAAGTTCAGGTTTCTTATATCAGCTAAGAAAGTGCGTAACTCTTCCTTGAGATTAAATATACGGGTAAGCATTCTGCCTCGAGATAGCCATCTCACCTCTGTATGCATGAGCAAGGAATTGTGCTCCGCACCCACTTCCTCACAAAGTGCAGCAAAACACCTGGGGGGGAAGATTCGTTCTCGCCCAGGCAGTCGGTGCCCTCACCAGCTGCCGCTAATGGCCGCCGCGCTAAACGAGGTAAATTGGTGTGGGGGTGCATGGTTGTAGGTGGCGCATCGCTAACCTTAGGTGCAGCGCCGTCCTGGTGGCGTTGCACGAGGGATCCGGGACCAATTTGTAGTCCTGGTGCGGCGTTGCTGCTTCCGCAAGCAAGGGAAAATAAAATGCACCGATTCAATACATTTTTCAGCCCTTTCTGTCTTTCAGCAAATAGTCGATATTTAAAAGAAGTTCCAAATGTCAATATTCAGCACTTAAAGCTGAATTACCTTCCTAAACTCAACAAATGGGAAAACTGCCTCAGCACCAACACAAATGGCTCAGCAAGCCAGGGAAGGGGCACCCAGGGTCACTCCAGCTTTGTGCAGGGGGTCAACACAGCAAGAGTGGCCCTCTACCCACAGGGGCCAGGAGGCCCTCCAGAAAGATGGGAGTACTTTACCAAAGCCGTCACTGCCAGCAGTGTTGCCCCTATCACCTGACTCCAGTGCCCAAAGAAGCTTCATGGCTTCAGACCACTAGTCAAGGTCAGTGATTGCATCTTCAAAAGCCGTCTCCTACCAACTGCACCACTAGCCTCACACACTGCTCAATGCACAACCCCCAATCACTCACCTATCAACAATCTGCACCAATGACGAGTCACATCTCCCATTCCTAGCCTCACCTCACCCCCTTGGCGGAGACGGTGAAGGCCATTCTTGGCAGGGGCATGGTGGAGCACTTGGCCAGTGGCGGGGCTGAAAGGATACAAGATGCTGGTATCCTCATATGTTATCCTCCTTCTGGCATGCACCTCTAGGCTTCCCGCCCTCCCGTCAGCACAACTCCACCCTTGTGCCTTCCTCATTTCACACACCCAAGAAATGCAGCCTGCCCAGCCAGTGGGTCAACAGGAAGAGGCAGCCTTCCCAGCCAGTGGGACCGTAGGCAGATGATTCCATCCCGGATATGCCAGCCACAAATGGAATGCATCCTTCTGTCTGAGTGCTCCTCTTCTGTGTATTCCTCTTCTGCGTCTTCCTCTTCCCTCTGCGCGTGGATGCTGTAAATGTGAAATGGCAGCATAAAATGCTGCAAATACTCAGTTGGCCAGGCAGCATGTCGACCTGAGACGTGAACTCCACGGATATAGCGTGACCTGCTGAGTATTTGCAGCATGTTTTATCTTCTCAAAGGCCTTCACTTACCATCCGAGCCCTTGCAAGCGTCCAGCAGCACTCCCAAAACACTTAAAAAACTTTTCGCATCTATTGCAGCAAGCCACCCTTCAATAAAAATCCAATAAACCAAGGCCAAACCCTTCCATTCAAACTTACCTGATTGATGTGTGCGTCCCTTTAACAGCTGCAGATATCGCCCTGTCAGTGTCTGTCAGCCTGCTTGCATGGCAGGTTAACCTGGCGTGCTTAGGACCCAGTGCTGACTTGAGCACTAGGGTCGAAATTTGCGTAGGTGACGTTAAGTTGGCATTGCACGTCGACTGATGTTACCACGCCGCCATTTTTTTCCCCAGGGTGCTGCCAGTTACCGGCAACGCAAAGGGGGTGACCAATATGGTGGCCGCCGCCATTTTTTCACACATCGCTGGCGCTACCAGGTGGCGGTAAGGACATCAATTTCTTGCCCTTGGATTTAATAAAATTAACGAGCGTTACCGCTCTGTGGAGAACACAGTGACGACCTGGTTCAATATCTTTCGCTGCAAGTGCCTCGCGAGGTGCAGCAGCTTCTATTTTTTGCACAACACCAGAACGTTTTCCGGTCATTGCTGCAGCCTCATCAGTGCAGACCCCAATGCAATTTGTCCAGCTGATTTCTGCTGAAGTCATGAAATCATCTAACAATTTGAAAATATCGTCTGACTTTGTTGTCTTGAGCTCTTTGCAAAACAGTGGGCTAGAAATTCGGTACCTTAGTGCTGGCGCTAACACCTCGCGCCTGGCCCTCTGGCGCCGCTCAGACCGTGACGCCAATGAGTGTGCAACGCCCCGTTAGCGCCCCGGATGCAAAATTCAGTCGCTTCCCCTGACTTACCGCCTGGCGCTGAGAACGACAGAAACAGCAGGCGTTGATACGTGGGATTGCCGCTCCCGGGGTGCTATTTAAAGGGTCATTGGGAGGTCAGATTCATTGCTGGCTTGTCAGATAGCGTTTTGGCTGCGATCACATTTTCTCCATTTTTGCTTTGTTGCTGCTCTAACAGTTTCTTCACTTGTATTGCTCTGAACATTTCTACCTCCTCTTTTCTCTCATTTAGGGGGGCTGTACTGGCGCTCCACCTTGCCCTCCGGCAACTACGTCGGAGGCAGCGGCTGCAGAGACAGAGATTGCCAAATGTGGCCAGAGGTAGGAGGAGGGCCGACAGACCTCGCAACAGGAGGCCCCCATTTGCTAATAAAGTATTCTTTACTCCCCCTTCCTCAATGATCTCCCTCCCCTTTTGAGCTCCGCCCCCCCCCACACCCCACCCCACCCAACCCTACTGCTCCTCCGTAATGTGGCCCCAGTGGCTGCAGCAAGGCTGCTGAGTCTGGGAGCCAGAGACTGCAGATGGCCTTGCAGGACGCCCCCGACCAGCTCTGGGCCTGGAGGGCCCGGCTGCAGACTGCACCAACTCAGCATGGGCGGCAGCAGTCTGGGCTGGCTGGGTTACAGGCTGTGACAAGTGCAATGGCGGAGTGGCAGTGGTGGGAGCAGGAATGCTTTCATCTGGAGAGGGCTCGACCGACACACTGCCACTCCCCCGGGGCAGAACCTCAGCATCCGGAGCAATCTGCTGGAGCACAGATTGCTGGCCTGCTGCGGCACCGTGAGATCCCCGCTGGACTGTGGGCGACCCAGCGACGATGGCAGCAGTCAGCGCTTGTGTGGCATCAAGCTGAGACTGCATGAGAGCAGTCTGAGACTGGATGCCAGCAACCACTGACGCCATTACAGCACTAAGCTGTTGTGTTGCCTCGGCCTGTGTGCTGCAATAGCTGCTGCCACCTCACCCATGACACGCGGCATGAGGTCTGGGTCCCCACGGTCTCTCTACGAGTCGACCAGCCTTTGCAAACTGCCAAGGATGGACTCGATGGTGTGAGCAGAGCTGAGTGCAATGCTGGAGGCGGACTCCTCCACGCTCCTCGCCAGTTCATCCATGCTCTCGGGCACCCTTGCCATTGCACCCATGAGCTCAGTGGGCATGCCCATCGTGCGTGTGATCATCGCCTCCACATCGAGGTCCTCATCTGAGTCCTGTGCAGCAGAACTCGCTCTCGAACTCACCCTCCGGGGAGATGGGCCCTGAGCTTCCCTTTGTCCATGGCGTTGCTGCAGTCTGCTGGGTCCCAGGGCTTCACCCACATCAGACCCATGTACTAGGCTCCCCTCCAGCGACCGCGTCGCCCCATTATCAGACCTAGCGCCTTCAGGAGACACAGGCAGTGAGGCTCTGGCTTGTTCTTCCTCCTCCTCTCCCGAGTCGCTGCCACTGGGAGGCTGAGGGACAGGCTGGTCAGCTGGTGGCTGATTATCTGAAAGCATAAAGGCACAAGAGTGGGATTAAGGTCAGGGGAGGGGGCAGGAAGGGAGAAAGGAATGGAGGCAGTATACTTAGATGGAAAGTGGGAAAGGCTTGTGGTGTGAGGGGGAAGTGGTATGAGAGAGGAGGGAGAGGTGATGAACATACCGTTGTTGTCCCCAAGGGGGTCGACGTCTCCGATGGCCACAGCGCCCACGAACTGGGCGGCAATGATGTGCACCACTCGCTCCTCCAGGTCTGTAAGGGGGTACAGGTCCGCCTCACCTCCTCCTGTTCATACCTGCTCCCTCCTGTTGTGAGCAAGCTTGGCCTGCAAGAAAAAGGAAAGCGTTGTGAGTGAGTGTGCAGCTGTGTTTGGCAGATGTGCCTACCATAGTTGAATAGCTGTTAATGTATGCAAGGTGTGACATGGACATGTCACTTTTAGTAGGTGGGCATAGTTGGTGGGTGAGTGTTGGGGATGTGGCAGTTTATACAGCGTGTGCACAGAGTGAGGTTGAGATGGTGGCATGTAGAGGTTTTTGAAGCATCTACTCAGCCTGACCACCCGAGTGAGGTCGTTGAATTTATCCGGCACTGGGTGGGAGTTCTGTGGACCACACTTCAGGCCGACACGTGCTGGGCAACCTCCCTCCACATCCTCCTGAAGGTCTGTGGCAATGGCCTCCTGCCAGTGTCCGGGAACAGCACTGCCTGTCGGCGTTCCACAGCTGCGACCAGAGCTTCCAAGGCGTGGTCGCTGAACCGGCGAGCTCTCTCTCTGGGCCTCTGATCAGCCATGACTTCTTTGAGTGAAGGCTTGCAGCTCCTTGCAGGCCCAGTTCACAAGCAGCAATGATCAGAGTGAGGCGGTGGAGCATGATTAAACCTCCCCTTTAAGAACTGGAAGGCGCCAGTCTGTCTGAGGACTCTAATTGACAGCGCCGGAACTTGATTAGCGTTCTGAAGGTAGCGCCCCGCTCTGCGACGTTAGCGCTCTAAGAGAAGTGTGTAGCGCTTGATTTCGCGCCCCACTTGGGGTGCTAAAACTCAATTAGCGCCGGGCGCTAAAGTTAGTGCCCAGGCGATGTTAGCACCCCAAAATTGTCGATACCGAATTTTTCCCCCAAAATGTCTTCTTTTATTTCCTTATTCCACACATACCGAATATAGGCGAGTAAATGGGACATTTTACAAGTTGTACAGCAAAGTCATTGTCACGCAGCCGATCAATGCACTGCAAAACGATGTCTTCTGACATTAAATCAATCCGTCATTTGACATCGGTATTTTTTCCAGTTCCTTGGCCTTCTGCTCTTCAAACATTTCCCTTACGATTTCAGTGGCACACAGCATTATCAACTCCTCGGCAATCGCAGGCGATTTTCTACGCCACTAAGTCGGATGAGACTACAAGCTTTTTATCAGCGGTAGTTGTGGATTTCATTACTGCTTTAGTACTGAGCAGTTCCTTAGCCTTGCGCTCAGAGAACAAGAATTGCTTGTCCTTATATATTTCATACTTGGTAATTAAATGTCTCCGTAATTTGGAGGATTATTTTTGGTGGAACACTTGAGCCCACTCGGTTGAGAACTCCTGATAATCTACGTAGAATCATACAGCACTGTAGGAGGCCATTCGGCCCATCGTGCCTGTGCTGGCTCTTTGAAAGAGCTGTCCAATTAGTCCCACTCTCCTGCTCTTTCCCCATAGCCCTGCAATTTTTTCCTTTGCAAGTATTTATCCAATTCCCTTTTGAAAGTTACTATTGAATCTGCTTCCACCACATTCCAGATCACAACAACTCGCTGCGTAAAATGTTTCCCTCATGTCGCCTCTGGTTCGTTTGCCAAATTATCTTAAATATTATCAATGCCCTTAATAATGCTGAATACCTGAATCCTGTCCTCGCTCAGTCTACACCTCTCCAGCCAATCCAAGCCGAGGGAATGAGTCCTATAGCTCAGTGCACTTCTGGCTGGGCTCACCCCCGTTGCCCTTCTCTGTAACCCCGCAAGAACCACAGCGGCTGATTGCCATGAGTGCCACACCCACGGTGGGCGGAGCGATTGCACCAGCGAGGGGCTCGAACCATTTCCGTGCTCGGGCCTGACCTGTGTAATTTAGGCAAGCTGGCATGAGCTCGGCGAGCGGTACCAGGGCAGTCTGCCGATCGGGGGGGGGGGGGGGGCAGGCGAGAAGTCTGACGGCTCCTCCGTGGGACCGAACAGGAAGTAGTTCCTTATCTGCAAGAGGGACATCCACACTTTAATTCTCAGGATATGGGCATCGCTGACAAGGCGAAATTTATTACCCATCCTAGTTACCCTAGATTGGTGGTGGCGAGCCTTCTCCTTGAACCGCTGCAGTCCATGTGGTAAATGTGCCCCCACAATACTGTTCTAGGTGGTGGAGGTCGCGGGTTTGGGAGGTGCTGTCAAAGAAGCCTTGGCGAGTTGCTGCAGTGCATCTTGTAGATGGTACACACTGCAGCCGCGGAGGTGGAAGGGGTGGATGTTTAAGCCAGTAGATGGGGTGCCGGTCAAGTGGACTGCTTTGTCCTGGATGGTAGTCGAGCTTCTTGGTGTTGCAGCTGCACTCATCCAGGCAAGTCACAGTCTGGACTTGTGCCTTGTGAGTGGTGGAGAGGTGTCAAAAGAATTCTACCCTTTTCTTCTTGGCCTTTGCCGCTGTAAGTGCTGTTCATGTTCTCCACGGTCGTTGTTTTGATGTGAGGCATTTGGGTTTCAGACTAACCGTTCAGTAATATTGATCATTAAAAAAAAGCAAGCGGTAAAAAGCCAGCTGTGGTTTTGCAATCTGACCTGCTTCACGCATTGCGTGCGGCAAAGTTTCTTATTTTTAAAATGGCTCAGCCAGGCCGGTGTTTGGACCGGGGTCAAAGGTGGCAGGTTAAAGCAGCTCCACACCAGCTGCCAATGTTGCACTCTTACTTGGACACCGTCATGTGTACAAGACTGGCTCGCTGAAGACTCGGTGTTCAATATTTTCCTTGGGATTCCCTCCTGAGGGGACACCGCTGGCTTCCACTCTATGGCACCATGGGCACACGGAGGCGCTGTCGGGGACTGCAGGAGTGGCAGATACTGTACTCACCCACTAGGTCAAGCAAAGCATTGGCTCTCTGCTGTACTCCCATTATTCTTCCTGCCCCATTTACGTGATGTGTATTAAGAGAATACCTAGAGATTAGGATGATTGACAGGCACACACCTTACCAGAGAAACTATTTGCCTTGCTTCACAGAAGCTGCATAGGATCCAACTAATCGTAGACCCAATGGATGGGAATATCCGCCCGGTCCTCATGGAGATTTATTCCATAGACCCGCAGGTAGTAATCGATCAAAACAGAGTTGAGGTCTTCAGCCACGTGATCTTTACCAACATTGAACAATGACGGACAGGAAAAGCACCTCTGGCCCATCCAGCCTGTCCCACATAACTGCGATGTCTTGAGTATCACAATATATAGACGCCCCACCCCAACTGAAACCATGTGATCTCTTGGTTAGTGTTGAGTTTCTTGAGTGTTGTTGGAGCTGCGCTCATCCAGGCAAGTGGAGAGTATTCCATCACACCCCTGACTTGTGCGTTGTAGATGGTGGAGAGGTGTGAAAAGAATTCTACCCTTTTCCTCTTGGCCTTTGTCACTTTGAACGCTGTTCATGCTCTCCTGACACTCTCCACATTATTTATTTTGACATGAGGCAAGGCCCCCAAACCGGGGGGATCCTTGTTTTGATTGGGGAAAGTCCGCTCGTATCTTGTGTCTTCTGCCACACGTGACCCTCTGGTCCACCAATTGTGATACCTTGTGCACCCTCCACCCCACCCAAAACCATGCAATTTCCTGGGAGAGGCGAAAAGCCCAGGCCAATTTGGGGGAAAATATCTGGGAAATTCCTCTCCGACGTTCTTAGGCGATCGCAACTAATCCATGTTCCAGAATCTGATCCTGTATTAATTCCACAGCCTCAGATCGCCACTCCCCGGGATGGAAGGCCACCCCTGTTTTGAGTTTTTCCATTAGTTCTTCTACATACTTCATGGCTTCAACATAGGCAAGTGCCTGAGAGATTCAGTCATCTCAAAACACATCACCACCATCGCCACCCAGCCCCAGTTGTCCACATTGCTGTTAGGTTGGGAGTTCCAGGATTTTGACCCAGCGACGATGAAGGAACGGCGATATGTGTCCCAAGTCGGGATGGTGTGTGACTTGGAGGTGGTGGTGTTCCCGTGCGCCTGCTGCCCTTGTCCTTCTAGGTGGTAGAGGTCGCGGGTTTGGGAAGTGCTGTTGAAGAAGCCTTGGCGAGTTACTGCAGTGCATCTTGTAGATGGTACACACTGCGGACATGGTGCACGGGAGGGGGAAGGGTTGCCGATCAAGTCCACGCTGCTATGTTCTGGTTAGTGTTGAGCTTCTTGAGTGTTGTTGGAGCTGTGCTCATCCAGGCAAGTGGAGAGTAGTCCATTACACCCCTGACTTGTGCCTTGTGGGTCATGGAGAGGTGTGAAAAGAATTCTACCCTTTTCCTCTTGGCCTTTGCCGCTGTAAGTGCTGTTCATCTTCTCCACGGTCGTTGTTTTGATGTGAGGCATTTGGGTTTCAGACTAACCGTTCGGTAATATTGATCATTAAAAAAAAACAAGCCAAAAAGGCCAGCTGTGGTTTTGCAATCTGACCTGCTTCACGCATTGCGTGCGGCAAAGTTTCTTATTTTTAAAATGGCTCAGCCAGGCCTGTGTTTGGACCGGGGTCAAAGGTGGCAGGTTAAAGCAGCTCCACACCAGGTGCCAATGTTGCACTCTTACTTGGACACCGTCATGTGTACAAGACTGGCTCGTTGAAGACTCGGTGTTCAATATTTTCCTTGGGATTCCCTCCTGAGGGGACACCGCTGGCTTCCACTCTATGGCACCATGGGCACACGGAGGCGCTGTCGGGGACTGCAGGAGTGGCAGATACTGTACTCACCCACTAGGTCAAGCAAAGCATTGGTTCTCTGCTGTACTCCCATTATTATTCCTGCCCCATTTACGTGATGTGTATTAAGAGAATACCTAGAGATTAGGATGACTGACAGGCACACACCTTACCAGAGAAACTATTTGCGCCTCTGGTCCATCCAGCCTGTCCCACACAACTGCGATGCCTTGCACATCACAATATATAGACTCCCCACCCCAACTGAAACCATGTGATCTCTTGGTTAGATCGCCACCCAGCCCCAGTTGTCCACATTTCTTTTAGGTTGGGAGTTCCAGGATTTTGACCCAGCAATGATGAAGGAACGGCGATATGTGTCCCAAGTCGGGATGGCGTGTGACTTGGAGGGGAACTTGAAGGTGGTGGTGTTCCCATGCGCCTGCTGCCCTTGTCCTTCTAGGTGGTAGAGGTCGCGGGTTTGGGAAGTGCTGTTGAAGAAGCCTTGGCGAGTTACTGCAGTGCATCTTGTAGATGGTACACACTGCGGACATGGTGCACGGGAGGGGGAAGGGTTGCCGATCAAGTCCACACTGCTATGTTCTGGTTAGTGTTGAGCTTCTTGAGTGTTGTTGGAGCTGTGCTCATCCAGGCAAGTGGAGAGTAGTCCATTACACCCCTGACTTGTGCCTTGTAGATGGTGGAGAGGTGTGAAAAGAATTTTCCTCTTGGCCTTCGTCACTATAAATGCTGTTCCTACTCTTGAGATTCTCCCCAAGTGTTTTATTTTGACATGGGGCAAGGCCCCCAAATTACAGGGACCCCTGTTTTGTGTCTTCAGCGATGCGTGAGTTTTATGTACAATGACGGACAGGTACAGACCCTCTGGTCCATCCAGCCTGTCCCACATAGTTGTGATACCTTGTGCATCCCAATATATACACTCTCCACCCCACCCGAACCCTGGTGATCTCCTGGGTGGGGCAAAAAAATCACAGGCCAATTTGGGGGGAAAAAATCTGGGAAATTCCTCTCCAACCTCCTGTAACAATTTCGTATTTGCCCTCCTGTTAACTGGGTCCGGCGACCACCTGGAGGTCTCCTCTCGTACAATAGATTTTACTAATTAGCTGGCTCTTGTTGTATTTTCTCAGTCAGTTGGTAAGAATCTCTCTCCCTTAAGGGAAGTGGGTACTTTCCGATGGGGTCTGAGTAGTTGCGGTTTCCTATATTTAACAATTATCCTGTATTGTTTACATAATTTCAGATAGTCAATCTAATGTGGTGACCTGGTTATTACAAGACACGGAATTGCAGACTATATAATAGGGTGACCGTATTTTCTAAACCGAATCCGGGGGACACACAGGGTGGGAGCACGGCAAAGTAGCCAGGATGGACAATGTAATTTGCGCAGTGTAGCGAGGCAACATTTTTTAGCAGCCTATATTTTAACAGTTGCACATATACAGTACAGATGCAGAACAATTCTAATGACTGCGGATGTGACGTCACACTATTGAAGCACATTCAGACACCATTTATAAATAATACAACAACACTGTTCAGGAACGGCAGGTTTTTGTACCCACTGTCTATACAGCCGATTCAGAAAAGCTCTTTCTTCACATCACTGCCCAAGTCATTTATTTCGCATTTCAAGAAAACTGGCAGGACGACTTTGTTGCTTCTGCTAGTGGAATACGCGTAGAGATTAACCTCCATCGACCATCATGCAGTCAACCTTAATGTGGATATCACGAGTGTTATAATTTTAATGAGTATGAACAGAAATGACATTCGCCACCTAGTGGCGCATTATCAAACAGTAATAAAAAAATGTCGCTCTTAATTTTCACAGTCCCCCAAAAATGTCTAGGATACGGAAATTGTGTACAGACAAAAAACGCCCACCCCTAAACGCAATATTCCTGTTGCTGGGAGCCACACGTTCACTGGAGGGGGAGCAGGGGGTTTGGATCTGCTGGCTCTGGGACCCAGCGGGCTGCAGCAACGCCATGGGGGAAGGGATGCTCGGGGGCCATCTCCCCGGAGGGTGAGTACGCGCACGAGTTCTGTTGCACAGGACTCAGACTCGGACCTCGATATAGCGGCCATGAATACGCAGGTGATGAGCATGCATATGGAGCTCATGGGTGCAATGGCAAGGGTGCCCGACAGCATGGATGCACTGGCTAGGAGCGTGGAGGAGTCCGCCGCCAGCTCAGCTGTGATCTGTGCGCAAACCCTCGAGCCCATCCTTGCCTCATTGCAGAGGATGGTTGAATTGCAGGGAGACCGTGGGGACTGAGACCCCATGCCGCGTGTAATGGGTGAGGTGGCAGGATCCATTGCAGCATAGGCCGACGCAACGCAACGGCTTAGTGCTGCAATCGAGTCATTGGCTGGTGCCATCCAGTCTCAGACTGCACTCATGCAATCTCAGATTGATGTCACGCAAGCGCTGACTGCTGCCATCCTCGCTGGGTCGCCCACAGTCCACCGGGGATCTCACGGTGCCACAGCAGGCCAGCAATCTGTGCTCCAGCAGATTGCTCCGGATGCTGAGGTTCTGCCCCGTGGGAGTGCTAGTGTGCCGGTCGAGCAGGAAGGTGCTGTCCTCTCTCAGGATGACAGCATTCCTGCTGCCACCACTGCCACTTCCCCATTTCACTTGCCACAGCCTGTAACCCAGCCAGCCCAGACTGCTGCCACCCATGCTGAGTTGGTGCAGTCTGCAGCCGGGCCCTTCAGGCCCAGAGCTGGTCGAGGGCGTCCTTCAAGGGCATCTGCTGTCTCCGGATCCAACATTCAGCAGCCTTCCGCCAGCCTTGCTGCAGCCACTGGGGCCACATTACGGAGGAGCAGTAGGGTGGGAAGGGGGGAAGTGCAAAGGGGATGGAGATCATTCTCGAAGGGCGAATAACTAAAAATTCTCAAACAAATGGGGGGAATATTTGTCCCAAAGCTGGATGTGTATGTAAATATATTGTTCACTCTGTTGACGCTTATCTCGATGTGGTAAGAACCAGTTTTGTTTGTTAATGAATTGTTGTGTTTGTTTGTTATTGGTTGTGCTTAATAAGACACAGTTTGTCAGAAAAATTAAAATTTTTATTGAAACTTGACAACTTTGCTCATTGGAGCTTTGCTCAGTAATAGGGACTGCAGGATGCTTGCGATGATGTGCTTCTTCATCCCAGAAGCCATCTTCTCTGTCATTTGTCAGAAGCGGTGTCTTATCAGGCGTTCACGAACAGCCCTTGCAGAGGCAACATTGAGCGCCTCCCTCCCATGTTGGTGCTGCTAATCCTCCTCTCCTCCTCCTCCTCCTCCTCTCCCTCTTCCTCCTCCTGAGGTGGTCCACCAATCCCTGGTGGCAATGGCTGGGTCCTCAGAATTGCGAGGTTGTGCAGCATGCAGCACACAGCAATGAAAACCGATACTCGATCAGGGGGAGTACTGCAGGGCTCGTCCAGAGTGGTCAAGACACCAGAACCGTTGCTTCAGCACGCCGATCGTCTGCTCAATGAGGTTCTCGGTGGCGCTATGGCTCTCATTGTAGGCGAGCTCAGCAGGAGTGTTGGGGTCACGGAGCGGTGTCATCAGCCAGGTGCTGAGTGGATAACCCTTGTCCCCGAGGAGCCAGCCGCGAGGGTGATGCAGTGGTTGGAACAGGTCTGGGACACCAGTCTGGCGCAGGATGAATGCATCGTGGCTGCTGCCAGGATAGCGGGCATTGACAGCGAGGATGTGCTGTCTGTGGTCGCAGACCAACTGGACGTTGAGAGTGGAAGCCTTTGCGGAAAACCTCTGCATTTTCATGAGGTGCCCGCAATGCCATGTGCATGCAGTCAATGGCGCCCTGAACCATGGGGAAGCCCACTATCCTTGTGAAGCCACATGCCCGTTCACGCTGTTTGTCTCGGGTCATGGGAAAGAGATGTAGTTCCTTCTTCTCCTTTGGTATAGAGCATTTGTCACCTCCTGGATGCAACAATGGACGGCAAACTGGGAGATGTTCGCAATATCCCCTGTTGAAGCCTGGAAGGAGCCGCTGGTGTAGAAATTGAGAGCGACTGTCACCTTCACTGCCACTGAGAGAAACGTCCTGGTCCTGAGCTGAGGCTGGAGCTCTGGCTGCAGGAGGTGGCAGAGCTCTGTGACCACCTCCTTGCTGAAGCGGAACCTGCGGAAACACTGCTCCTCGGACAGATGGATATATGAGAATTGCTCCTGTAATACCCTGGGAGGGTAAGGTCTCCTGTGCAGAGCCCTGTTGGCCCTCCTCCCTCTGGCCACGTTTTCCACTCTCTCTCTCCGCCTCCGCTGCCTCCGATGGTGAAGCTGGAGGACGAGGCCCCAGTGCCAGTACAGCCCCCATTAAATCTTCTAAATATGGTAGTAATAAAGCTGACAGAAATGGGAACCTGAAAAGTGTTGCTGTAGGACAGCGTTAAATGTCTCCAGACGCCTCTCTCCCTCTCTCAACCTGCGTATGCAGAATATTTTGCCGACAGGAAAGCAGCACGCCTTTAAATAGCGCTCCCCCAGCTCCTTGCCGACTGCAAAACGTTCCCCTCTATCTGTCGTTCCTAGCGGCAGGCGCTGAGGCAGGGGGCGAGAATCAGTTTCCGGTCCGGCGCGCTATCGGGGCTTTGTGCGCTTGGATGACGTCACGATCTCTGGGCGCGGGAGATCGTGGCGGTAGTGTTTAGTGCCACCGCAAAGCGGCAGGTCAATTTTGCGGGCGGCGCTAAAATCGCCGCGATCGAGCGGTAAGTCAGTAGCGCCCCCCGGAGGTGCTAACGGGAGGCGCTAACCAACCGAATTTTCCCCCCCCGTCATGTTTGCATGGATAGAAGCAAGCCAGAGTTCGGTACATGGGTCATCCAATATTTTGTGAAGACCTACTGGGCACTTTTTCTCTGACAAGAAAAATGACTTCCAACAACTCATAAAGTTGAAGGATCCTCTCTAAAGCAGGTAACATTGACAGCCATCTGACAATACTGTATCCCAGTATATTCTGATATTCTTGCCCCACGTACTCACAAAAACTTTTCAGTCTTTCCACGCAAACAGTGAATATATCAAAATATCCAAAAATCTTAATTAGAATGCTCTCAACATCTACCGGGATTGCATCCCTTGCTGTTCGGGCACAGTTGTGTGCGCGATGAGAGCAGGGCATCCAGGGCCTATCACTTCCCTTTTTAAGCTGGCCATTACTTTGGTTGAACATTTTCTCTTCCATGTCTGTGTCGGCCGCCAAGGTTTGTGTTTGTGTTATCTGCTGACAATGCCACATTTTCCATTCCATACTTAGTCATAACATTTATTATCTCAGCTGCAGTAAGTTCTGGTGTCTGTCCTTTAAGTTTGACAAAATCCACAAGTTTAGTTTGCACACACAGACTGCCTTCATGAAATAGCGAACCAAGACAGGAAGCAATTCTACATGTCCATTATTCGATGCAGCAACAGACAGTGACTCGTGTCGAACCTCTTTTAGTTCATCATTTGCCCATGGAGCAAAAACATTCGCAACTATTGCTCCACACTTAGTCCGCGCACACGAGAATCTGGGGTTGCTGCATTTTTAAAATTTGAATTGGAAGTACAGTCCACTGGCCTGAAACTGTGATTATGTCTGACGGTATGATATGCATATATTCCTTCTTGAAAAGCAAGGTCCGACTCACACACTGTGTTGGCTCAACTTAGTGAAAAAAATGGGTAACAGAACCTGAACTAGCAGGTGCTGTAAGAGCAGCTTTATGTTTAGTGGTAACTTTGTGCTCTTTTATGGATGTCATTGCCGCCACTCAAAATGGAAAATACTGACTGGCGTATTGAACATCTTTGGTCGTAAATCCTTTTGAAGCTGGTTGTTAAAGCAGCAATTAGGCTTTTTTGACAATGGCATTTTCACTTTACACCGAATCTTGCGTGTATTCTACGCCATACGCTATTCAGTCGTAGCTAAGGCAACAGTAACAGTAACAGTGCTGTACCATCTATGTAATAGCTAATAGTAAGAATAATAAGAAAAACACTGGATACTTCTCTCTAAGGCATTTATTATTATTATTATTATTATTATGGTGGAAGCGGAGACACTCAATGTTTTCAAGGGGAGACTGGATAGGCACTTGAGGGAAATAAACTTGCAGGGCTACGGGGATAGAGCGGGGGAATGGGACTGACTGGATTGCTCTACAGAGAGTCAGCACGGACTCGATGGGCCGAATGGCCTCCTTCTGTACTGTTATGACTCTATTGGTTTGGGGTGAAAAAGTTAGCGCCCCTGTGGCCGATTTTCCCAGGTAGCACCCTGAGAGGGAGGAGGGGCGCTACTGGAAGCTGACAAACGAGCCTGGCACTCAAGAGGAGTGCTGGGCTCATGGAGAGCAGCCGGCACCCCGTGGGGGGCTTCACGGGGGCCGGGGACAGCAACGGGGGCAGGTGCTGGCAGGCAGCCAGCAACAAAAATGGCCGCCCGCCACCTCCCCTTTAACTAGCGCCGCCCCGGCCACAGGTAGGCCCCCCTGACCCTGGCGGACATAGCGTCCGGCGGTAAGTCGGGGGGCATCACCCAATATTACAGCCGGGGCGCGAGCAGGGCGCTGCGCACGGCGATGACGTCATCGCAGCGCGGCGCTAACGGTTAGCACCGCCGCTAACGGTTAGCGCCGCCGCTAACCTCCCGCTGAATTTCGCGGGAGGCATTAGCGGCGCCGCGCCCAGGCGCTAGTTGATTTGCGCCCCGCTAGTGCCCTCTTAGGGCGCTAACAGGAGGTACAAATCAACCGAATTTAGCTCCCTATGACTCTATGGGGGAAAAATTCAGTATCGCTCCGTTTGGGGCGCAATTATCGGCCGGGCGCAAAGATTAGCGCCTGGCGCTAATTATCGCCTCCGACTGCAAACTTGACTTTTATCGCCCCTGGGAGGTGATTGCAGCGCTAAATCAGGCGCTTCACACCTGTCTTAAGGCGCAAAGGCCGAGGAGCGAGGCGCTAACTCAGAGCGCTGGCGAAGCTCATGTAATGTCAGTCAGCAATGGAACACAGACACACTGGCGCCGGCCAGTTCTTAAAGGGGAAGGTTGATCTTGCTTTCCATCCACATCCTGCTCATTGCAGCCTTGAATCTCGGCCTGGAGAGAACTGTACATCAAATCTGCTGGAAAGAACAATGGAGAGACCCAGGGAAAGAGCTCAGAGTGCAGCCCCCACAGTCTCTTCTAAATCGATACAAGGAAGGGCAAATCAAAATGAACCTGCAAAGTGCTGCTCAGTACCCAAAACTCCTTCACACAGCATTGAATCTCTCCAGAAGTCTCTCTCTCTCTCTCTCTCAGAATGCGTGGTTCAAAAATGTCACCACAACAAAAAAAGGCAGGAAGCGGTCGCCTTTAAATAGCGCTCCCCCAGTCCCTTCCTGACTGGAAAACGCACCCCTCAACCTGTCGTTGCTAGCGGCAGGCGGTAAGGCAGGGGGCGCCACTCAATATCCGCTCCGGGGCGCTACCGGGGCGTTGCGCACTCGACTGACATCACGATCTGCCGGCGCAGGAGATCGGGGCGGTACTGTTTAGCGCTGCCGCAAAATGTCTAGTTAATTTCGCGAGCGGCGCAAATATCGCCGCGCCCGGGCGCTAGTTGCTTTGCGCCCCATTAGCGCCCTCTTAAGGCGCTAATGGGAGGCGCAACCAACTGAATTTTTCCCCCATATGTTATTTAAGCATTTAGCAGACACCTTTACCCAAGGCGACTTACACTACATACTCTGTGCTGCAGCTCACTCATGCATCAGACGTATTTTAACACGAGAAATGTAAAAGTTAAGGTATTCGGGGATGCGTTTTGTGAACCGGGGACTCCTTCGGGGACATTGTTTGCTTGGGGTCACATCACCTCTACCGATCGAGGAGGTATGGTCACCCTACTGTATAATAATACTCACAAGCCTGTGACAATGAGCAGGCCCTCGTTCAGTGAGATTCCTGGGCGTGCCTGCCTCTCTTTTACTCTGCTCCTCTATTGTCCCTTTGTTCTATTTATACTACTGTTATTTCTTCCTTTATTTTTCCTTGTGACAAAGTTACTCAAGACGGTTTTGGCCTCGGGCGAATCTGCCTTTTAGCAATAGCATCTCAACCGGTGTACAGTTTTCATCTATTTACAGCAGTTTGTCTAGACTCTACCACATGTTGTTTGCAGCACATTCCTCTGTTTGTCGGATGAGCTCTGATAGTCTGCCTCTTAAACATATAATAATAAAAGAAGATCACAACCGCGGATATGGGTCCACCAATTAAATTACCCTCTTTAAATTGAAAATCATACGGGTCATGAGGACTCCAACACAGATAAGTGTGAGTCCTACTTCTAAACATAGGGGGAAAAATTAGGTCGCGCCCCATTTGGGGCGCAAATATCGTCTGGACGCAAATATTAGCGCCTGGCGCTAATTATCGGCACTGACTGGAAACTTCACTTTTACCGCCCCGGGAGGTGAGTGGAGCGCTAAATCAGGTGCTGCACACCTGTCTTAAGGCGCAAAGGCCAAGGAGTGAGGCGCTAACTCAGAGCGCTGGCGAAGCTCATGTAATGTCAGTCAGCAATGGAACACACACACAATGGCACGGGCCAGTTCTTAAAGGGGATGATTAATCTTGCTTTCCATCCACATCCTGTTCATTGCAGCCTTGAATCTCGGCCTGGAGAGACTTGCACATCAAATGTGCTGGAAAGAACAATGGAGAGTACCAGGCAAAGAGTTCAGAGTGCAGCTCCCACAGTCTCTGCTAAATCGATACAAGGAATGGCAAATCAAACTCGCAGCAGACCAGATCACCGACCCTGATCTGCTCTCCGCACCTACCAACTTATAGGGCTACGCCTGGCCGACGTCACCTGTGGCCCGACCGCAGTCACGGTCAAGTGCGACATATCCCTATGTCAACCTTGGCCCGTCGTCCCAGCGTCCTGGCGCCGCCGGGTATTCGACATTCTCCACAACCTCTCCCACCCCGGCGCCCGCGCATCCATCAAATTGGTAGCCAACCGCTTTGTCTGGCGCAGCCTTCGCAAGGATGTGCGTACTTGGGCCAACTCCTGCCTAGCCTGCCAACACACGAAAGCACCCCTCGAGGAGTTCACCGTCCCCTCGCGTAGATTCAACCACATCCACGTGGACATCGTCGGGCCCCTGCCGCCGTCGCAAGGCCACACGCACTTGCTGACGATCGTTGACCGCACCACGCGCTGGCCCGAGGCAATTCCACTGACCTCTACCACCACCGCTGACATCGCCAGAGCCTTCGTCAGCACCTGGGTCACACGGTTCGGTATCCCCTCCGACATGACGTCGGACAGAGGTCCGCAATTTACCTCTGAACTCTGGACCGCCGTCGCACGCAATCTCGGGGTGACCATTCACCGCACCACAGCGTACCACCCCCAAGCCAACGGACTGTGTGAGTGGTTCCACAGATCCTTGAAGGCATCTCTTCGAGCCAGCCTCCAGGACGGCGCCTGGACCGACCGACTTCCGTGGGTCCTCCTCGGTCTGCGCACCGCGGTTAAAGAAGACCTCCACGCATCGGCAGCAGAGCTCGTGTACGGTCAGCCGCTGCGCGTACCCGGTGAGTTCCTGCCCACCGCCACGACACCCTGGTCAGCTGACCAGCAACGCCACGACTTCGCCTCACCGGCGCTGCAGTTCGCCCCAGTGCCCATTGCCCGACACGGCGAATCCACCTCACACGTCCCACTAAGCTTGCACCAGGCTTGGTTCGTTTTTGTCCGGCACGACGCCCACCGCGGACCCCTTCAACCCCCGTACGACGGGCCCTACAAGGTGCTACAGGCTGGGAACAATTTTTCACCCTGCAAGTGGGTGACAGGACCGAAAAAGTGTCGGTTGACCGACTCAAGCCAGCACACTCGGAGCCCGGTGAGCAGGTCCCTGTAGCTCGTCCACCACCACGCGGCCGACCTGCCCTCAAGCCGGTTCACCCGGCTGCTCCACGCCCGGCCGTTCCACGTCCACCGGCGTCCTACAAGAGCCGCTCCGGCCGGCCCATCAGACCGCCGCACCGTCTCGTCCACACCTCCTAAGCGGATTCTGGGGGAGCTGTGTGGCGGATCGCCACCTAAACGGTCATAATCCACTTTTCCGTCCGTGGACAAAATATCGGGCACCTTGCCTTTAAGGCAGGAGAAAAGGAGTGGGCGGGGCCTCAGGATTTTTCCAGAGAATTCTGGGAGCAGTTGTTTTCAGCCATTTTGGACCATGCAGTTGTATTAAAAAGCCTTTGTTTTCCACACATGGATTCAGTCTTAATTCGTGTTTCGCGGCAGCCTCAACAATATCTTAATTCTTTGGTGCCGTTTACCTGTATCTGGGAGTGGTTCTGTCCTTTCGGGTTACTAATTCTGCCTGTAGTCCAGACAGCACCTGCTAGACTCCCAAATACTACCGAGAGAGTAACGCACGCTATTACTTTTGCTGCTTTGCCCCCTCTGTTTCTTATTCTCAACATTTCTTGCATCCTCAATAACCATAGGCAAAAAATAACTCCCGTCATATTCAGAGGTGTTCAGTTCGGAACCCAATTACATACGCTATTTCAGTACATAGTAAAGTAATAATCATTAAGATCATAATGACCATCCATATTTTAAAGATTGAAGTCCATTTTTTATATCGTTTTAATGTCCATATTTTGTATAATGTCCATAGCAGAGTAGTGAACATCATTCCAAGTCTGAGACACTTGAGTTCTCCGACAGGGGTCATCTTGTTTTACTAAGGGGTTGTTGTCTACCTTGCGGGGTTTGTGGCCGTGCGGAGGGGATTGGGCTGTATTCTTCAGCCAATGTCAGATCAGTAATGTTATCAACCTCAACACCATTGGTAATATCTATCCTATTTGTTGGGGTCGGGCTGAAGCTCGTGACTGTGGAATTTAGGGTCGTTGATTGTATAACCTTTTTTTAGAGTACCGTATTCTACCATTTTCCCAGTTTCCATCATTACCATTAGCAAGAGTCCAGCGGTCAGTATTGGAATGATGAGTCCCACGATTAGTACGTATTTCACACACTTGAGAGCGTAGATCCATCCTCCAGATATCCGGTGTTTTCGTAATCAACTCCCAAGCCCGTATATCTACATCTTCTCAGTATGAATTTTGTGATCCAACTGATTCTTCAGATGAGTATTGTTTCCCACGCTCTGTTCCCATTGCCGGAGTTTTCACTACAGCAATACGCGTGGGAGAGCTAACAATCTCCAATGTCTACAAACCACCACTCGTACAGTGGCCTGACCCACCGCTCCCTCCTCGTCAACATCCATCCATCTCGGAGACTTTAATAGCCACCACATAAGGTGGGGCTATGCAGACGTCAACTATAACGGAGAAGCAATTGTACAGTGGGCTTCACTAGAGAATAAATTCCTCCTTTTTGACGCCAAAGGTCAAGGTACTTTTCATTCGTCAAGGTGGCAGGGAGAATATAACCCAGACCTATGTTTCCTCTCTAAAGACAGCCAAGGAAACCCAAACATCGCCTCCAGAACCGTTCTTGACGATTTCCCAACAGTCGACACAGGCCCTCAATCATCAACGTTGGCATCGAAATTCCTGTCATTACGTCAAGACCGGAACCACGATGGAACTTCAAAAAAGCAGACCGGGAAACCTTCCAAAGGTCAGTTGACACCAACATCAGGTGGATTCCACCAACCACCAATGCCTTCAACAGATTTATAGGAATTATTAAAGCTGCTGGAAAACGCAGTATACCTCGGGGGTTTAGAAAGACATATATTGCTTGTTGGACGGAAGAAAGCGAGGCTCTCTACCAGGAGTATTCTCTGAACAAGAACCTTAGCCACCGCCACCGCAATGCTGGAGTCCTTGAACTCAGCGAGACGTGAAAGGTGGAGGAGCCTTGTGGAGAAGACTAACTTCACTCACTCCAGCAGGAATGTATGGGCCCTGCTCCGTCAACTTGTCGGGGCAAACCCCGCCTAGAAACACAGGACGACCATCAGAGCGGACACCATCGCATCCCACTTGATACAAACATCAATGGCTCTGGTGGACAAAGAATTTCGACACCAGGTGAAGCGGCAGCTTTCAACAAACTTGATGGCAGCACCAAGATCGTCAACTATGTCTGATCTATTCACATTGGACGAACTAAACGCAGCCCTGTCGACAACCAAATCTGGAAAAGCTGCTGGTCCAGATGGTGTTTACCCAGAATTCTTAAAAGCACTGGGACCCAAAGCGAAGAGATGGTTGACCTTCTTCTCTGAGTTACTGGCAACCGGTAAAATTCCATCTATTTGGAGGGAGATTAAAATAATTGCCCTCCTGAAGCAGGGGAAGAAAGCTTGTGAAGCCTTCAGCTACTGCCCGATCTCTTTACTTTGCACTTGTTATAAAGTGCTGGAGAGGCTACTACTCCACAGACTAGCCTCCATCATCGAGCCAACCATCCCCAAGGAGCAAGCCAAACCCGCAAAAGACCATCACCTCGACATTCCACCTCCACACCTATCAAGCAAACCAAACTTTGAAAGTCGTCTCTTGCGGCGCAGAGGTAAACCATGCCAAAAAACCCTCCTATTTAGGGGTCACGCTCGATCGCACCCTGTTGTATAGACAGCATCTCCAGAACCTTGGGAAGAAACTAAAGAGCAGGGTCAACTTGAAACTCACTGGATCCACATGGGGAGCAGCGCTCAAACCCTCCGAACGGCAGCACTCGCCCTGGTGTACACTACAGTGGAGTACTACTCTCCGACATCTCTACCAAGTCTGCATTTCAAATCCATTGATGCCCAGCTGAACTCTACTTTGAGAATTATCACCGGTACGCTTTGATTGACTCCAACACCTTGGCCGCCCGTGCTTGCAAACATCGCACCACCACACCTACTCGGTTGCAGGAGGTGTCAGAGCTCTGTGACCACCTCCTTGCTGAAGCGGAGCCTTCTAATGCACTGCTCCTCTGACAGAGCAATGTATGAGAATTGCTCCCGGAATACCCTGGGAGGGTATGTTCTCCTGTTGAGACGCCTGTTGGCCCTCCTCCCTCTGACCACGTTTTCCAATCTTTCTCTCCGCCTCCGCTGCCTCCGACAGTGAAACTGGAGGGCGAGGCCCCGTGCCAGTACAGCCCCCATTAACTCTTGTAAATGTTGCAGTATCGCAAGTAAGAGAAATGGGACCTGATAAATGTTTGTCACGAGCAAAACTCCTTCAAGTGGCAAACCGTCAAATGTGACAAAACGCCTCTCTGGTTCTGTCAACGTGCGAAGGCAGCATTGATTGCCGACAGGAAAAAACAGGAAGTGCACGCCTTTAAATAGTGCTCCCCCAGCTCCCAGCCGACTGCAAACCGTCCTCCACTACCTGTTGTTCCTAGCGGCAGGCGCTGAGGCGGGCGAGAATCAATTTCCTGTCCGGGGCGATGCGCGCTTGGATGACATCACGATCTCTGGGCGCAGGATAGCGTGGCGGTAGTGTTTAGCGCCACCGCAAACTGCCAGTTGAATTTCGCGGGCGGCACAAAAATCGCCGCGCACGGGCGGTAAGTCGTTATCGCCCCGTTACCGCCCCCCGGAGGTGCTAACAGGTGGCGCTAACTAACCAAATTTTTCCCCCAATGAGTCTTGTCTCAAATCTTGTTTGCAGCAAATTTAGGCGATATGGACTCGATGTTCCGGAATCTATTCCCGTATTAATTCCACAGCCTCGGATCTCCCCGGAATGGAAGACCACTTCTGTTTTGTAGGTGGTGGAGAAGTGTCAAAAGAATTTTAGCCTTTTCCTCTTGTGTTCCGTGACCTTCGTTGCTGTAAATGCTGTTCATGCTCTCCTGACTCTCTCCATGTTAATTGTTCTAAACAGGAGAGGGGGGGATCCCTGTTTTGAAAGGGAAAAAGCTGATAGTATCTTGTGTCTTCAGCCACACGTGACTTTTACAAATATACAATGTCGGACAGGAAAAGTGCCTCTGGTCTATCCAGCATGTCCCACACAATTTTGATGCCCTGTGTGTCACAATATATAGACTCCTCACCAATGTTCCCTCTAATTTTGTTTTGAACTGAGCGGGCCACAAACTCCTTTGAGCGCGGCCTTTTCGTCCGTGGGCACATTTTACAACAGCAACTTTAACAACAACAGCATATATACAGTAATGCCATATTACCACCCCACCATCTCAAATCATGAGACAATCAGACAAGGTTCGATCCAGGTTTAGCTTTTGAATTCATCGCCGTACGCCGCGCCCCAGTCGCGAACTTCGGTAGTGCCCCCTGACTTACCGCCGGGCGCTATGTCCTACGGGGTCAGGGGGGCCTACCTGCGGCCGGGACGGCGATAATTAAAGGGGAGGTGCCGGGTGGCCATTTTTGTTGCTGGCCGCCTGCCAGCACCTGCCCCCGTTGCTGTCCCCGGCCTCCTCTGCAGCCCCCACCGTGGGGTGCCGGCTGCGCTCCCGTTAGTGCCCTAAGAGGGCTGTTAGCACCACCAGCGCCTCCCGCAAAATTCAGCAGGAGGTTAGCGGCGGCGGTAACCGTTAGCGCCCTGCGGCACTGCGCCGTCAGCGATGACATCATCGCCGTGCGCAGCGCCCCGGCCGCAATCTTTGGTAGCGCCCCCTGACTTTCCGCCGGACACTATGTCCGACGGGGTCAGGGGGGCCCCTAATTGCGGCCGGGACGGCGATAATTAAAGGCGAGGTGCCGGGCGGCCATTTTTGTTGCTGGCCACCTGCCAGCACCTGATCCCTCTGCCGTCCCCGGCCTCCTCTGCAGTCCCCCCCGTGGGCTCTTTTGCCAGCACTCCGATCCCTGGTGGCCCAGCTGCGCAAGGCCCCTCCCCTTTAATAAGGGGAGGAAGGCCTGCAGTACCGCGGCGTGATGGGCACGTAGCGCCGCGATATTCCCTGGTAGTGCCCCAAGAGGGAGGGGGAGTGCTTCCAATAACGAAGTTAGCGCCTCAAAGGGGGCGCGACCGAATTTTTGCCCCTTATTTCAAGGAGTAGGTAGCCTTCGTATTCCTCCTACCAAAATGCACCACCTCACACTTACCTTCATTGAAATTCATTTGTCATTCACATGCCCATTCTGCAAGTTTGTTTACGGTAGAATTAATTAGAAGTTTTTAGTTCGTCATGTACAAACTCTATTAAAAATTACTTGTCTGAAACATTCGCCACAATATCTCTTATCACAAATTTTTTTTAATTATTTTAGTCCGAACACAGCACTGGATCGCCAGAGTCCGAACACAGCACTGGATCGCCAGAGTCCGAACACAGCACTGGATCGCCAGAGCTGACAGCCAGAGTCGGTCGAACGTGGCACTGGATCATCAGAGTCTGAACACGGCACTGGATCGCCAGAGTCTGAACACGGCACTGGATCGCCAGAGTCTGAACACAGCACTGGATCGCCAGAGTCCGAACGTGGCACTGGATCATCAGAGTCGGAACACGGCACTGGATCGCCAGAGTCTGAACACAGCACTGGATCGCCAGAGTCTGAACACGGCACTGGATCGCCAGAGTCTGAACACGGCACTGGATCGCCAGAGTCCGAACATGGCACTGGATCGCCAGAGTCCGAACACAGCACTGGATCGCCAGAGTCCTGAACATAGCACTGGATCGCCAGAGTCTGAACACAGCACTGGATCGCCAGAGTCTGAACACGGCACTGGATCGCCAGAGTCCGAACACGGCACTGGATCGCCAGAGTCTGAATGCAGCACTGGATCGCCAGAGTCTGAACACGGCACTGGATCGCCAGAGTCCGAACGCGGCACTGGATCGCCAGAGTCCGAACGCGTTCTAGATCACCAGAGTCTGAACGTGGCACTGGATCGCCAGAGTCTGAACACGGCACTGGATCGCCAGAGTCTTAACGTGGCACTTGATCGCCAGAGTCTGAACGTGGCACTGGATCGCCAGAGTCTGAACACGGCACTGTATCGGCAGAGTCCGAACACGGCACTGGATCGCCAGAGTCCGAACACGGCACTGGATCGCCAGAGTCTGAACACAGCACTGCATCGCCAGAGTCTGAACATGGCACTGGATCGCCAGAGTCTGAACACGGCACCGGATCGCCAGAGTCCGAACACACCACTGGATCGCCAGAGTCTGAATGCAGCACCGGATCGCCAGAGTCCGAACACGGCACTGGATCACCAGAGTCTGAACACAGCACTGGATCGCCAGAGTCTGAACACGGCACTGGATCGCCAGAGTCTGAATGTGGCACTGGATCGCCAGAGTCTGAAAGTGGCACTGGATCGCCAGAGTCCGAACACGGCACTGGATCGCCAGAGTCCGAACACGGCACTGGATTGCCAGAGTCTGAACGTGGCACTGGATCGCCAGAGTCTGAACACGGCACTGGATCGCCAGAGTCCGAACACGGCACTGGATCGCCAGAGTCCGAACACGGCACTGGATCTCCAGAGTCTGAACACAGCACTGGATCACCAGAGTCTGAATGTGGCACTGGATCGCCAGAATCCGAACACAGCACTGGATCACCAGAGTCCGAACACGGCACTGGATCGCCAGAGTCTGAACACGGCACTGGATCGCCAGAGTCCGAACACGGCACTGGATCGCCAGAGTCCGAACATGGCACTGGATCGCCAGAGTCTGAACACAGCACTGGATCGCCAGAGTCTGAACACGGCACTGGATCGCCAGAGTCTGAATGCAGCACTGGATCGCCAGAGTCCGAACACGGCACTGGATCGCCAGAGTCTGCACACAGCACTGGATTGCCAGAGTCTGAACACAGCACTGGATCACCAGAATCTGAACACGGCACTGGATCGCCAGAGTCTGAACACGGCACTGGATCGCCAGAGTCCGAACACGGCACTGGATCGCCAGAGTCCGAACACGGCACTGGATCGCCAGAGTCCGAACATGGCACTGGATCACCAGAGTCCGAACACGGCACTGGATCACCAGAGTCTGAACGCGGCACTGGATCGCCAGAGTCTGAACACAGCACTGGATCGCCAGAGTCCGAACACGGCACTGAATCGCCAGAGTCTGAACACAGCACTGGATCGCCAGAGTCTGAACATGGCACTGGATCGCCAGAGTCCGAACGCGGCACTGGATCGCCAGAGTCTGAACACGGCACTGGATCGCCAGAGTCTGAACGTGGCACTGGATCGCCAGAGTCTGAACACGGCACTGGATCGGCAGAGTCTGAACGTGGCACTGGATCGCCAGAGTCTGAACACAGCACTGGATCGCCAGAGTCCGAACACGGCACTGGATTGCCAGAGTCTGAACACGGCACTGGATCACCAGAGTCTGAACACAGCACTGGATCGCCAGAGTCCGAACACAGCACTGGATCGCCAGAGTCTGAACACGGCACTGGATCGCCAGAGTCTGAACGTGGCACTGGATCGCCAGAGTCTGAACGTGGCACTGGATCGCCAGAGTCCGAACACGGCACTGGATCGCCAGAGTCCGAACACGGCACTGGATCGCCAGAGTCAGAACGTGGCACTGGATCGCCAGAGTCTGAACACGGCACTGGATCGCCAGAGTCCGAACACGGCACTGGATCGCCAGAGTCCGAACGTGGCACTGGATCGCCAGAGTCTGAACGTGGCACTGGATCGCCAGAGTCTGAAAACGGCACTGGATCGCCAGAGTCCGAACACAGCACTGGATCGCCAGAGTCTGAACGTGGCACTGGATCGCCAGAGTCTGAACACGGCACTGGATCGCCAGAGTCTGAACGTGGCACTGCATCGCCAGAGTCTGAACGTGGCACTGGATCGCCAGAGTCCGAACACGGCACTGGATCTCCAGAGTCTGAACACAGCACTGGATCGCCAGAGTCTGAATGTGGCACTGGATCGGCAGAGTCTGAACGTGGCACTGGATCACCAGAGTCTGAACGTGGCACTGGATCGCCAGAGTCTGAACACAGCACTGGATCGCCAGAGTCTGAACACGGCACTGGATCGCCAGAGTCCGAACACAGCACTGGATCGCCAGAGTCTGAACGTGGCACTGGATCGCCAGAGTCTGAACACGGCACTGGATCGCCAGAGTCCGAACACGGCACTGGATCGCCAGAGTCCGAACACGGCACTGGATCGCCAGAGTCCGAACACAGCACTGGATCGCCAGAGTCTGAACGTGGCACTGGATCGCCAGAGTCTGAACACAGCACTGGATCGCGAGAGTCTGAACGTGGCACTGGATCGCCAGAGTCTGAACGTGGCACTGGATCGCCAGAGTCCGAACACGGCACTGGATCTCCAGAGTCTGAACACAGCACTGGATCGCCAGAGTCTGAATGTGGCACTGGATCGCCAGAGTCCGAACACAGCACTGGATCACCAGAGTCCGAACACGGCACTGGATCGCCAGAGTCTGAACACAGCACTGGATCGCCAGAGTCTGAACATGGCACTGGATCGCCAGAGTCTGAACACAGCACCGGATCGCCAGAGTCCGAACACAGCACTGGATCGCCAGAGTCTGAATGCAGCACTGGATCGCCAGAGTCCGAACACGGCACTGGATCACCAGAGTCTGAACGCGGCACTGGATCGCCAGAGTCTGAACGTGGCACTGGATCGCCAGAGTCCGAACGCGGCACTGGATCGCCAGAGTCCGAACGTGGCACAGGATCGCCAGAGTCTGAACACGGCACTGGATCGCCAGAGTCTGAACACGTCACTGGATCGCCAGAGTCTGAACACGGCACTGGATCGCCAGAGTCCGAACACAGCACTGGATCGCCAGAGTCTGAACACAGCACAGGATCGCCAGAGTCCGAACGCGGCACTGGATCGCCAGAGTCTGAATGCAGCACTGGATCGCCAGAGTCTGAACACGGCACTGGATCACCAGAGTCTGAATGCAGCACTGGATCGCCAGAGTCTGAACACGGCACTGGATCGCCAGAGTCCGAACGCGGCACTGGATCGCCAGAGTCCGAACGTGGCACTGGATCGCCAGAGTCTGAACACGGCACTGGATCGCCAGAGTCCGAACACGGCACTGGATCGCCAGAGTCTGAACACGGCACTGGATCGTCAGAGTCCGAACGCGGCACTGGATCGCCAGAGTCCGAACGCGGCACTGGATCGCCAGAGTCCGAACGTGGCACTGGATCGCCAGAGTCTGAACACGGCACTGGATCGCCAGAGTCTGAACGCGGCACTGGATCGCCAGAGTCCGAACGTGGCACTGGATCGCCAGAGTCTGAACGTGGCACTGGATCGCCAGAGTCTGAACACGGCACTGGATCGCCAGAGTCTGAACGTGGCACTGGATCACCAGAGTCTGAACGTGGCACTGGATCGCCAGAGTCCGAACACAGCACTGGATCGCCAGACTCTGAACGTGGCACTGGATCGCCAGAGTCTGAACACGGCACTGGATCGCCAGAGTCTTAACGTGGCACTGGATCGCCAGAGTCTGAACGTGGCACTGGATCGCCAGAGTCTGAACGTGGCACTGGATCGCCAGTGTCTGAACGTGGCACTGGATCGCCAGAGTCTGAACGTGGCACTGGATCACCAGAGTCCGAACACGGCACTGGATCGCCAGAGTCTGAACACAGCATTGGATCGCCAGAGTCTGAATGTGGCACTGGACCGTCAGAGTCCGAACACAGCACTGGATCGCCAGAGTCCGAACACGGCACTGGATCGCCAGAGTCTGAACACGGCACTGGATCGCCAGAGTCTGAACACAGCACCGGATCGCCAGAGTCCGAACACAGCACTGGATCGCCAGAGTCTGAATGCAGCACTGGATCGCCAGAGTCCGAACACGGCACTGGATCACCAGAGTCTGAACGCGGCACTGGATCGCCAGAGTCTGAATGTGGCACTGGATCGCCAGAGTCTGAACGTGGCACTGGATCACCAGAGTCTGAACGTGGCACTGGAACGCCAGAGTCTGAACGTGGCACTGGATCGCCAGAGTCTGAACGTAGGCACTGGATCGCCAGAGTACGAACGCGGCACTGGATCGCCAGAGTCTGAACACGGCACTGGATCGCCAGAGTCTGAACACGGCACTGGATCGCCAGAGTCTGAACGTGGCACTGGATCGCCAGAGTCTGAACGTGGCACTGGATCGCCAGAGTCCGAACGTGGCACTGGATCGCCAGAGTCCGAACGCGGCACTGGATCGCCAGAGTCTGAACACGGCACTGGATCGCCAGAGTCCGAACGCGGCACTGGATCGCCAGAGTCTGAACACAGCACTGGATCGCCAGAGTCTGAACGTGGCACTGGATCGGCAGAGTCTGAACGTGGCACTGGATCACCAGAGTTTGAACGTGGCACTGGATCACCAGAGTCTGAACGTGGCACTGGATCGGCAGAGTCTGAACGTGGCACTGGATCACCAGAGTCTGAACGTGGCACTGGATCACCAGAGTCTGAACGTGGCACTGGATCACCAGAGTCCGAACGCGGCACTGGATCGCCAGAGTCTGAACACGGCACTGGATCGCCAGAGTCTGAATGCAGCACTGGATCGCCAGAGTCTGAATGCAGCACTGGATCGCCAGAGTCCGAATGCGGCACTGGATCGCCAGAGTCTGAATGCGGCACTGGATCGCCAGAGTCTGAATGCAGCACTGGATCGCCAGAGTCTGAATGCAGCACTGGATCACCAGAGTCCGAACGCGGCACTGGATCGCCAGAGTCTGAATGCAGCATATGCTTCAGCTGATCCAGGATTACGTTGGCAATTTGTGAAGCACTGGCGATCGGAAGAGCACTGTGTCTTTGCAATTCGACCAAACATGTGCAATCACCACTTTCAAACCAAAAGGAAAGCAATGAGAGTGTCTGTCACACGACGTTGACAGAATCCTCGCTCATTGTTTGTGGGCCCAAGTCATCGAGTGCCTTTCATGCTGTTGCATCAAGTTCCTTTGAATTTCTCTTAAGACAGCATTTCGGCAACCTTCCCGACCCCTTCTTCTAAAACTCAGACATCTTTACTCCTTTGGTGCTAGTTGCGCGTCGACCTTTTCCTTCCCTTTATTCAATGGCGCTAACAGGCTGCACCAGTTGCAGGGAAGGGTCCCGTGCCTCACGACCTGCCCCCTCCAACCACTTCAACATCTCAGCAGTCCCCAAAGACACTCACGGGTCGGACTGAGACAGCGAACCTCTGCGCAATGGATGTCTGACACTGACGCCCCTCTGGGAGGCTGTGTGCCTTGGTCACCCTTTTGCCCCGAAAAGGCCCAGAGCTTTTTTCAACAGTAATCAAAGTCTCAAGAATTACTCTGCATCTGCACTAACTTAAATGCAGTTTCTTTGTACGTCTGCTTGCAGTTTTATTAATTCTCTAACCGTATAAGATACCGTAAAGTGTTGGAATAAACAAATTTCAATTCTGCCGGTTGGAAATGAACTGGTAAAGACATAAAAATATGTTATAAAAAGCACAACGGTTAAAGGAGTTTGTATAAAAAAGGACACATTTAAAACAAAGGGTGAAAAGAGGGGCGAGAAATGTCTTTGGTAAAACTACAGGGAACGTGCAGGCTGGGGGAGGACCCCTCGCTGCCGATCCTGGGCCCCTGGTCAACAGTTTCTCGGGGTCCTCAGTGAGAATTCTCAGTCAGATCCCACTTCTCTTCTCTAAACGAGCTCTGCTTCTGTGGCCTCCCCTTGTGGCTCAGGTGTCTGATGCCAGGTGACATGACGCTGCCCCTTTCCCAGTGCCATGATAGGGCGCCCAGGACGGCACGCGGTATTCCAGAAGAGCCAGTGCCGCGTGCGTCAGGCTCCGTGTTCCCGTCTCGGGTTGGACGATGCTGTTGGGAAAATATCTCGGGTGAGAGAGAGGCCGGTTCTCTCACCTGAGATATTTTCTCACAGGACTCGGGGGCGGGGTGGCTGAGACTTAGTTCGACAGCTGCTTCACAAAACTTGCTTCTGTGACCAAGGGCGAAGCAGGTCGATTGCTCCTGGATGCCAGGGGGAGGGTTTGTACCCCTCTACCCCACCTCCACTGGTGAGGGTTCAGCATATCCTTTCTCCACTCTCGGTCTCAGCCAGTGAAACAGCCCATTGCCCACTGGCCGGAGCCCATTTCACTGGTGGCCCAGTTTAAAACATCACTTCCCTTTCTAGATGATGAGGGTGGAGAGGGCGGGGGGGGGGGGGGGTGGCACTGTTCTGGTGCTGCATCCCCCAGCTCAATATCATGGAACCGTTACTGTGACACAAGGGGAAAAATGCAGCCTCCCAAACGAGGCTGGAAAGTTCCTCAGAAGTGCCTCCGGCTCCAGTGCCGGGACTTCACCGGACGTGCTGCTTCCGTGCGGGAACGAGGGGTGGCCAGCTCTGGTTGGACGTATTCCTGGTGGCTTCATCACCTGACCTCCCTCCTCGAACTGTTTCGCCTGGCCCAGTCCGGTCAAACAGCCCATCTCTAATATTTTTATAACTAATAAACGGAAGTGCTCAAAGAAACGGGGAAACCACCCCCTCCCACCATGTTTTTAATGCCCTCCCCTCCCGACTGATATTTCTCGGGGAGATTATTCTTTTAATTCCTGGAGACTCCAGGGCAATCCTGGAGGGTTGGGAACCCCGGGCATAAAGGGGGCCTTCCACCCCACTTCTGGCGTAGTTACGTCGACAGAGAGGGAGCAGCTCCGAGGGCAGGAAGAATGACCCCCGACCTTACAAATCAGGCTGAAAATAGCACCTTTCATTCCAGAAATGATTAGCGTCGAGTTGTTAAAAGGAAAAAATGCAGTTGACTGCAGATAAACACGCACCAGACACATGGATAGAATTCCTGTGGAAAACCATCCCCATCCCCCCACCTTCCCATTTCCTCCCAGTCCATACGCTCCATTGTATGGAATTCCCGGTTTATTCTGATGTTTTCCTGTTTGTCTGGTTTCTATTTTCAGCACAGTGACAGAGCAAAGAGGGAAACGGGGATTGTGCTCTTAGACCAGTGACAGGCGCAGTTGGTCGGGTCTCAGTAAAATGGCGCCACTGAGCAGTTAAAATAAGACGATGCAGATCATCTGATCTCTGATCAAAGAGCTTTGGCCCAGCGCTGACCTTTTAAATGGTTTCCGCCGTCTCCATGATCAGGGTCAGCTTTTTGCGCGGTTCAGAATTAACTCCATAATCTTGTTTTACTGCAGAGGAAATGGAGCCACCTCAGCCTGTGAGACTGGAGATAGGTCGTTCAAAATGGCATGCAACAGGTTTCCCTCAAAGCAGCAAGTCAACTGGGAACCCTTCCAAGAGTTACAAGGTACAATTTGCCATCATGGATGAGACTCCTCAAGGACAAGGGCCGTCTCTCTGACCAGGTTTCTACCCAAATCTTGGTGTCCAGCAGAGCGACGCTGAAAATAACAGAGCCAAAATAAGATGATAATTCACTCTTTCTTGTTCGTCCATCTCAGAGATGGTAATAGTCATTCTTCAGGCCTCACAGGTGGTGATACTCAGGCTTCAGGCCTACCCTATCCTCACATCCCTTGATTCCTCTGGAGTCCAAAAATCTATTGATCTCAGCCTTGAATATACTCAACGACTCAGCATCCACAGCACTTTGGGGTAGAGAATTCCAAAGATTCTCAACCCTCTGAGTGAAGAAATTCCTCCTCATCTCAGTCGTAAAAGGCCGACCCCTTATCCTGAGACTATGCCCCCTAGTTCTAGACTCTATGCAGAAGAGGCCAGAGGTGGAGGAGCGCAGAGCTCTCGGAGGGTTGTAGGCAATTTTTCCTCTAAGGTACGTCGCCACGTGAGGTCCCGTGCAGGCCGCTCACCAGCTTTTGTATTGTAAAAACCGCGCATATGCAAAATTTGAATGGACTGCGCAGCAATTTAAAGGGGCCGCGCAGAAAAAAAAAATGAGAGGGAAGATTGATTGTGGGGCTGGAGGAGGTTACAGAGATGTGGAGGGGAGAGCGAGGCCATGGAGGGATTGGAACACGAGGACAAGTGTATTTAAATGGAGGTGTTCAAGGACTGGGAGCCAATGTAGGTCAGTGAGCACAGGGGTGAAGGGTGAACAGAACTTGGTGCGAGTTAGCACACGGGCTGCAGAGTTCTGGATGAGCTTAAGTTTATGGAGGGTGGAAGGTGGGGGGCCGGCCGGGAGAGCGTGGTTGAGGGTCTTTAACTGACTATGCTATAAGTATAACGTTTGTATTTTAACTTCTTTATTTCTTGTATTGTAGCTTCTTGTTTAACCGTAATAAACATATATACTTTGTCACAGGACAAGAGAGTGCCAGTTCAAATGGGCCCCGGGACAGAGATGAATGCTGGTACTGTGCTTTCAGGCTCTTGACCTTGCTCAGATGGTGGCAGGGGTCATGGCTGATTTTTCTGCCAAACGATCCATTCTGCACGCCTCCTGGCAACAGCCCTTAGGGGTGGTCAAAGTCCGAGCCCATTCTAAAATCGCCCCCTGGGCCAGTGAGAATGGCAAGGCAGATCAGCTGGCCAAAAAGTTCGGGATTGCCCTAGAAGTGTGGGAACCACCCGTAGCCTTACAGGGCCAGACAACTGAAGTCCAAAGTGAAACACTCCCTTTAGATTTTTCAGGGGTGCAGGGTGAGCACCCTTGGATTAAATCAGTCTCGATGGCCATAAAAGCTCATGGCCCAAAGATGCCTTTAACAGAAAAGGAAATGTTACAGTACAGGTGTCCCACAGTCACTTCGTAATGCGGTGGTCCGTTGGGCCCACATCATGAGTGGTGGGTGACTAGGGTAATCATAAGGTTTAGATTAGCAATGGAAAAGGACAGGGAGCAATCTAAAGTAAAAACACTTAATTGGAGGAAGGCCAATTTCAGTGGGTTGAGAACGGATCTGGCCCGGGTAAACTGGAATCAAAGATTGGCAGGCAAAACTGTAATCGAACAATGGGCTGCCTTTAAAGAGGAGATGGCTCGGGTACAGTCGAGGTACATTCCCACAAGGGGGAAAGGTAGGGCAACCAAAGTCAGAGCTCCCTGGATGACAAAAGAGATAGAGAGTAAAATGAAGCAGAAAAAGGGGGCGTATGACAGATGTCAGGTTGAGAATACAGGTGAGAATCAGGCTGAATATGGAAAGTTCAGGGGGGAAGTGAAAAAGGAAATAAGAGGGGCAAAGAGAGAGTATGAGAATAGATTGGCAGCTAACATAAAAGGGAATCCAAAAGTCTTCTATAGGCATATAAATAATAAATGGGTAGTAAGAGGAGGGGTGGGGCCGATTAGGGACCAAAATGGAGACCTACGCATGGAGGCAGAGGGCATGGCTGAGGTACTAAATGAGTACTTTGCATCTGTCTTCACCGAGGAAGAAGATGCTGCCAAAGTCATAGTGAAAGAGGAGGTAGCTGAAATACTGGATGGGATAAAAATTGATAAAGAGGAGGTACTAGAAAGGCCATCTGTACTTAAAGTAGATAAGTCACCAGGACCGGATGGGATGCATCCTAGGGTGCTGAGGAAGTAGAAATGGAAATTGCGGAGGTAATGGCCGTAATCTTTCAATCCTCCTTAGATACTGGGGTGGTGCCAGAGGACTGGAGAATTGCAAATGTTACACCCTTGTTCAAAAAAGGGTATAAGGATAAACCCAGCAACTACAGAGCAGTCAGTTTAACCTTGGTGTTGGGGAAGCTTTTACAAACGATAATCCAGGACAAAATTAACAGTCACTTGGACAAGTGTGGATTAATTAAGGGAAGCCAGCACGGATTTGTTAAAGGCAAATTGTGTTTAACTAAATTGATTGAGTCTTTTGATGAGGCAACAGAGGGTTGATGAGGGCAATGCGGTTGACATGGTGTACGTGGACTACCAATAGGCATTTGATAAAGTGCCACATAAATGGCTTGCCAGCAAAGTTGAAGCCCATGGATTAAAGGGACAGTGGCAGCATGGATACGAAATTGGCTAAGTGACAGGAAACAGAGAACAGAGGTGAACGGTTGTTTTTCAGACTGGAGGAAGGTATACAGTGGTGTTCCCCAGGGGTTGGTACTAGGACAACAGCTTTTCTTCATATATATGAATGACTTTGACTTCAGTGTGCAGGGCACAGCGCTAACACTCTGGAGTTCAGAGAACGCACAGCGCTAACACTCTGGAGTTCAGAGAACGCACAGCGCTAACACTGGAGTTCAGAGAACGCACAGCGCTAACACTCTGGAGTAGAGAGAACGCACAGCGCTAACACTCTGGAGTAGAGAGAACGCACAGCGCTAACACTCTGGAGTTCAGAGAACGCACAGCGCTAACACTGGAGTTCAGAGAACGCACAGCGCTAACACTCTGGAGTAGAGAGAACGCACAGCGCTAACACTCTGGAGTAGAGAGAACGCACAGCGCTAACACTCTGGAGTAGAGAGAACGCACAGCGCTAACACACTGGCATTCAGAGAACGCACAGCGCTAACACTCGAGTTCAGAGAAAGCACAGCGCTAACACTCTGGAGTAGAGAGAACGCACAGCGCTAACACTCTGGAGTAGAGAGAACGCACAGCGCTAACACTCTGGAGTTCAGAGAAGGCACAGCGCTAACACTCTGGAGTTCAGAGAACGCACAGCGCTAACACTCTGGAGTTCAGAGAACGCACAGCGCTAACACTCTGGAGTTCAGAGAACGCACAGCGCTAACACTCTGGAGTTCAGAGAATGCACAGCGCTAACACTGGAGTTCAGAGAACGCACAGCGCTAACACTCTGGAGTAGAGAGAACGCACAGCGCTAACACTCTGGAGTAGAGAGAACGCACAGCGCTAACACTCTGGAGTAGAGAGAACGCACAGCGCTAACACTCTGGAGTTCAGAGAACGCACGGCGCTAACACTCTGGAGTTCAGAGAATGCACAGCGCAAACACTCTGGAGTTCAGAGAACGCAAAACGCTAACAGACTGGAGTAGAGAGAACGCACAGCGCTAACACTCTGGAGTTCAGAGAACGCACAGCGCTAACACTCTGGAGGTCAGAGAAGCATAGCGCAAACACTCTGGAGTTCAGAGAACGCAAAACGCTATCAGACTGGAGTAGAGAGAACGCACAGCGCTAACACACTGGAGTAGAGAGAACGCACAGCGCTAACACTGGCGTTCAGACAACGCACAGCGCTAACACTCTGGAGTAGAGGGAACGCACATCGCTAACACTCGAGTTCAGAGAAGGCATAGCGTTAACTCTCTGGAGTTCAGTGAAGGCACAGCTTTAACACTCTGGAGTACAGAGCTCGCACAGTGCTAAAACTGGAGTTCAGAGAATGCATAGCGCTAACACTCTGGAGTAGAGGGAACGCACATCGCTAACACTCGAGTTCAGAGAAGGCATAGCGTTAACTCTCTGGAGTTCAGAGAAGGCACAGCTTTAACACTCTGGAGTACAGAGCTCGCACAGTGCTAAAACTGGAGTTCAGAGAACGCACAGCGCTAACATTCTGGAGTTCAGAGAACGGACTGTGCTAACACTCTGGAGTTCAGAGAACGCACAGCACTAACACTCGGGAGTAGAGAACACACAGCGCTAATACTCTGGAGTAGAGAGAACGCACAGCACTAAGACTCTGGAGTAGAGGGAACGCACAGCGCTAACACTCTGGAGTTCAGAGAACGCACAGCGCTAACACTCTGGAGTAGAGAGAACGTACAGCGCTAATACTCTGGAGTTCAGAGAACGCACAGTGCTAACACTCTGGAGTTCAGAAAACGCACAGCGCTAATACTCTGGAGTTCAGAGAACGCACAGTGCTAACACTCTGGAGTTCAGAAAACGCACAGCGCTAATACTCTGGAGTTCAGAGAACGCACAGCGCTAACACTCTGTAGGGAGAACGCACAGCGCTAATAATCGGGAGTAGAGAACGCACAGCGCTAACACTCTGGAGTTCAGAGAACGCACAGTGCTAACACTCTGGAGTAGAGAGAACGCACAGTGCTAACACTCTGGAGTAGAGAGAACGCACAGCGCTAAAACTCTGGAGTAGAGAGAACGCACAGCGCTAACACTCTGGAGTAGAGAGAACGCACAGCGCTAACACTCTGGAGTAGAGAGAACGCACAGCGCTAACACTCTGGAGTTCAGAGAACGCACAGCGCTAACACTCTGGAGTAGAGAGAACGCACAGCGCTAACACTCTGGAGTTCAGAGAACGCACAGCGCTAACACTCTGGAGTAGAGAGAACGCACAGCGCTAACACTCTGGAGTAGAGAGAATACACAGCGCTAACACTCTGGAGTAGAGAGAACGCACAGCGCTAACACTCTGGAGTAGAGGGAACGCACAGCGCTAACACTCTGGAGCAGAGAGAACGCACAGCGCTAACACTCTGGAGTTCAGAGAACGCACAGCGCTAACACTCTGGAGTAGAGGGAACGCAAAGCGCTAACACTCTGGAGTTCAGAGAACGCACAGCGCTAACACTCTGGAGTAGAGAGAACGCACAGCACTAACACTCTGGAGTTCAGAGAACGCACAGCGCTAACACTCTGGAGTAGAGGGAACGCAAAGCGCTAACACTCTGGAGTTCAGAGAACGCACAGCGCTAACATTCTGGAGTTCAGAGAACGCACAGCGCTAACATTCTGGAGTTCAGAGAACGCACAGCGCTAACACTCTGGAGTTCAGAGAACGCACAGCGCTAACACTCTGGAGTAGAGGGAACGCACAGCGCTAACACTCTGGAGTTCAGAGAACGCACAGCGCTAACACTCTGGAGTTCAGAGAACGCACAGCGCTAACACACTGGAGTTCAGAGAACGCACAGCGCTAACACTCTGGAGTAGAGGGAACGCACAGCGCTAACACTCTGGAGTAGAGAGAACGCACAGCGCTAACACTCTGGAGTAGAGAGAACGCACAGCGCTAACACTCTGGAGTTCAGAGAACGCACGGCGCTAACACTCTGGAGGTCAGAGAAGCATAGCGCAAACACTCTGGAGTTCAGAGAATGCAAAACGCTAACAGACTGGAGTAGAGAGAACGCACAGTGCTAATAATCGAGTTCAGGGAACGCACAGCGCTAACATTCTGGAGTTCAGAGAACGCACAGCGCTAACTCTCTGGAGGTCAGAGAAGCATAGCGCAAACACTCTGGAGTTCAGAGAACGCAAAACGCTAACAGACTGGAGTAGAGAGAACGCACAGCGCTAACACACTGGAGTAGAAAGAACGCACAGCGCTAAAACTCTGGAGTAGAAAGAACGCACAGCGCTAAAACTCTGGAGTAGAGAGAATGCACAGCGACAACACTCTGGAGTTCAGAAAACGCACAGCGCTAATACTCTGGAGTTCAGAGAACGCACAGCGCTAACACTCTGTAGGGAGAACGCACAGCGCTAATAATCGGGAGTAGAGAACGCACAGCGCTAACACTCTGGAGTTCAGAGAACGCACAGTGCTAACACTCTGGAGTAGAGAGAACGCACAGTGCTAACACTCTGGAGTAGAGAGAACGCACAGCGCTAAAACTCTGGAGTAGAGAGAATGCACAGCGACAACACTCTGGAGTAGAGAGAATGCACAGCGACAACACTCTGGAGTAGAGAGAACGCACAGCGCTAACACTCTGGAGTAGAGAGAACGCACAGCGCTAACACTCTGGAGTTCAGAGAACGCACAGCGCTAACACTCTGGAGTTCAGAGAACGCACAGCGCTAACATTCTGGAGTTCAGAGAACGCACAGCGCTAACACACTGGAGTTCAGAGAACGCACAGCGCTAATACTCTGGAGTAGAGGGAACGCACAGCGCTAACACTCTGGAGTAGAGAGAACGCACAGCGCTAACACTCTGGAGTAGAGAGAACGCACAGCGCTAACACTCTGGAGTTCAGAGAACGCACGGCGCTAACACTCTGGAGGTCAGAGAAGCATAGCGCAAACACTCTGGAGTTCAGAGAATGCAAAACGCTAACAGACTGGAGTAGAGAGAACGCACAGTGCTAATAATCGAGTTCAGGGAACGCACAGCGCTAACATTCTGGAGTTCAGAGAACGCACAGCGCTAACTCTCTGGAGGTCAGAGAAGCATAGCGCAAACACTCTGGAGTTCAGAGAACGCAAAACGCTAACAGACTGGAGTAGAGAGAACGCACAGCGCTAACACACTGGAGTAGAAAGAACGCACAGCGCTAAAACTCTGGAGTAGAAAGAACGCACAGCGCTAAAACTCTGGAGTAGAGAGAATGCACAGCGACAACACTCTGGAGTTCAGAAAACGCACAGCGCTAATACTCTGGAGTTCAGAGAACGCACAGCGCTAACACTCTGTAGGGAGAACGCACAGCGCTAATAATCGGGAGTAGAGAACGCACAGCGCTAACACTCTGGAGTTCAGAGAACGCACAGTGCTAACACTCTGGAGTAGAGAGAACGCACAGTGCTAACACTCTGGAGTAGAGAGAACGCACAGCGCTAAAACTCTGGAGTAGAGAGAATGCACAGCGACAACACTCTGGAGTAGAGAGAATGCACAGCGACAACACTCTGGAGTAGAGAGAACGCACAGCGCTAACACTCTGGAGTAGAGAGAACGCACAGCGCTAACACTCTGGAGTTCAGAGAACGCACAGCGCTAACACTCTGGAGTAGAGAGAACGCACAGCGCTAACACTCTGGAGTAGAGAGAATACACAGCGCTAACACTCTGGAGTAGAGAGAACGCACAGCGCTAACACTCTGGAGTAGAGGGAACGCACAGCGCTAACACTCTGGAGCAGAGAGAACGCACAGCGCTAACACTCTGGAGTTCAGAGAACGCACAGCGCTAATAATCTGGAGTAGAGAGAACGCACAGCACTAACACTCTGGAGTTCAGAGAACGCACAGCGCTAACACTCTGGAGTAGAGGGAACGCACAGCGCTAACACTCTGGAGTAGAGGGAACGCACAGCGCTAACTCTGGAGTAGAGAGAACGCACAGCGCTAACACTCTGGAGTAGAGAACGCACAGCGCTAACACTCTGGAGTTCAGAGAACGCACAGCGCTAACACTCTGGAGTTCAGAGAACGCACAGCGCTAACACTCTGGAGTTCAGAGAACGCACAGCGCTAACACTCTGGAGTTCAGAGAACGCACAGCGCTAACACACTGGAGTTCAGAGAACGCACAGCGCTAACACACTGGAGTTCAGAGAACGCACAGCGCTAACACACTGGAGTTCAGAGAACGCACAGCGCTAACACACTGGAGTTCAGAGAACGCACAGCGCTAACACTCTGGAGTAGAGGGAACGCACAGCGCTAACACTCTGGAGTAGAGAGAACGCACAGCGCTAACACTCTGGAGTAGAGAGAACGCACAGCGCTAACACTCTGGAGTTCAGAGAACGCACAGCGCTAACACTCTGGAGGTCAGAGAAGCATAGCGCAAACACTCTGGAGTTCAGAGAACGCAAAACGCTAACAGACTGGAGTAGAGAGAACGCACAGTGCTAATAATCGAGTTCAGGGAACGCACAGCGCTAACATTCTGGAGTTCAGAGAACGCACAGCGCTAACTCTCTGGAGGTCAGAGAAGCATAGCGCAAACACTCTGGAGTTCAGAGAACGCAAAACGCTAACAGACTGGAGTAGAGAGAACGCACAGCGCTAACACACTGGAGTAGAGAGAACGCACAGCGCTAACACTGGCGTTCAGAGAACGCACAGCGCTAACACTCTGGAGTAGAGGGAACGCACATCGCTAACACTCGAGTTCAGAGAAGGCATAGCGTTAACTCTCTGGAGTTCAGAGAAGGCACAGCTTTAACACTCTGGAGTACAGAGCTCGCACAGTGCTAAAACTGGAGTTCAGAGAACGCACAGCGCTAACACTCTGGAGTTCAGAGAACGGACTGTGCTAACACTCTGGAGTTCAGAGAACGCACAGCACTAACACTCGGGAGTAGAGAACGCACAGCGCTAATACTCTGGAGTAGAGAGAACGCACAGCACTAACACTCGGGAGTAGAGAACGCACAGCGCTAACACTCTGGAGTTCAGAGAACGCACAGCGCTAACACTCTGGAGTAGAGAGAACGTACAGCGCTAATACTCTGGAGTTCAGAGAACGCACAGTGCTAACACTCTGGAGTTCAGAGAACGCACAGCGCTAATACTCTGGAGTAGAGAGAACGTACAGCGCTAACACTCTGTAGGGAGAACGCACAGCGCTAATAATCGGGAGCAGAGAACGCACAGCGCTAACACTCTGGAGTTCAGAGAACGCACAGCGCTAACACTCTGGAGTAGAGGGAACGCACAGCGCTAACACTCTGGAGTAGAGAGAATGCTCAGCGCTAACACTCTGGAGTTCAGAGAACGCACAGCGCCAACACTCTGGAGTTCAGAGAACGCACAGCACTAACACTCTGGAGTTCAGAGAACGCACAGCGCTAACACTCTGGAGTTCAGAGAACGCACAGCGCTAACACTCTGGAGTTCAGAGAACGCACAGCGCTAACACTCTGGAGTAGAGAGAACACACAGCGCTAACACTCTGGAGTAGAGAGAACGCACAGCGCTAACACTCTGGAGTAGAGAGAACGCACAGCGCTAACACTCTGGAGTAGAGGAACGCACAGCGCTAACACTCTGGAGTTCAGAGAACGCACAGTGCTAACACTCTGGAGTAGAGGGAACGCACAGCGCTAACACTCTGGAGTAGAGAGAATGCACAGCGATAACACTCTGGAGTTCAGAGAACACACAGCGCTAACACTCTGGAGTAGAGAGAATGCACAGCGCTAACACTCTGGAGTTCAGAGAACACACAGCGCTAACACTCTGGAGTTCAGAGAACGCACAGCGCTAACTCTCTGGAGTAGAGGGAACGCACAGCACTAACACTCTGGAGTTCAGAGAACGCACAGCGCTAACACTCTGGAGTAGAGAGAACGCACAGCGCTAACACTCTGGAGTTCAGAGAACGCACAGCGCTAACACTCTGGAGTAGAGGGAACGCAAAGCGCTAACATTCTGGAGTTCAGAGAACGCACAGCGCTAACACTCTGGAGTAGAGAGAACGCACAGCGCTAACACTCTGGAGTAGAGGGAACGCACAGCGCTAACACTCTGGAGTAGAGGGAACGCACAGCGCTAACACTCTGGAGTTCAGAGAACGCACAGCGCTAACACTCTGGAGTTCAGAGAACGCACAGCACTAACACTCTGGAGTAGAGAGAATGCACAGCGCCAACACTCTGGAGTAGAGGGAACGCACAGCGCTAACACTCTGGAGTAGAGGGAACGCACAGCGCTAACACTCTGGAGTAGAGGGAACGCACAGCGCTAACACACTGGAGTAGAGAGAACGCACAGCGCTAACTCTCTGGAGTTCAGAGAACGCACAGCGCTAACACTCTGGAGTAGAGGGAACGCCCAGCACTAACACTCTGGAGTAGAGGGAACGCACAGCGCTAACACTCTGGAGTAGAGGGAACGCACAGCGCTAACACTCTGGAGTTCAGAGAACACACAGCGCTAACACTCTGGAGTAGAGAGAACGCACAGCGCTAACACTCTGAAGTAGAGAGAACGCACAGCGCTAACACTCTGAAGTAGAGAGAACGCACAGCGCTAACACTCTGGAGTTCAGAGAACGCACAGCGCTAACACTCTGGAGTTCAGAGAACGCACAGCGCTAACACTCTGGAGTTCAGAGAACACACAGTGCTAACACTCTGGAGTTCAGAGAACGCACAGCGCTAACACTCTGGAGTAGAGAGAACGCACAGCGCTAACACTCTGGAGTGGAGAGAACGCACAGCGCTAACACTCTGGAGTAGAGAGAACGCACAGCGCTAACACTCTGGAGTTCAGAGAATACACAGAGGATGTGTTTGTGAGTGTGTGTGTGTGTGTGAGGGTGTGTGTGAGTGTGTGTGAGGGTGTGTGTGAGTGTGAGGGTGTGTGTGAGGTTGTGTGTGAGTGAGTGTGAGGGTGTGTGTGAGTGTGAGGGTGTGTGTGAGGGTGTGAGTGTGTGTGTGTGAGGGTGTGTGAGTGAGGGTGTGTGAGAGTGTGAGGGTGTGTGTGAGGGTGTGCGTGAGTGAGGGTGTGTGTGAGGGTGTGTGTGAGTGTGAGGGTGTGTGTGAGTGAGGGTGTGTGAGGGTGTGTGTGAGTGTGAGGGTGTGTGTGTGAGGGTGTGTGAGTGTGAGGGTGTGTGTGAGTGAGGGTGTGTGAGAGTGTGTGTGAGGGTGTGTGAGTGTGAGGGAGTGTGTGAGTGAGGGTGTATGAGGGTGTGTGAGTGTGAGGGTGTGTGTGAGTGAGTGTGTGTGAGGGTGTGTGTGTGTGGGTGTGTGTGTGTCTGGGTGTGAGGGTGTGTGTGAGGGTGTGTGTGAGTGTGTGTGTGTGAGGGTGTGTGAGTGTGAGGGTGTGTGTGTGTGTGTGAGGGTGAGTGAGTGTGTGTGAGGGTGTGTGTGAGGGTGTGTGTGAGGGTGAGAGTGTGAGTGAGGGTGTGTGTGAGTGTGAGTGTGTGAGTGTGAGGGTGAGTGTGAGAGTGTGAGTGTGTGAGTGTGAGGGTGAGTGTGTGTGAGTGTGTGAGTGTGTTTGTGTGAGTGTGAGGGTGTGTGAGTGAGGGTGTGAGTGTGAGGGTGTGTGTGTGAGTGTGAGGGTGTGTGAGTGTGAGGGTGTGTGTGTGTGTGAGTGTGAGGGTGTGTGTGTGAGTGTGAGGGTGTGTGAGTGTGAGGGTGTGAGTGTGAGAGTGTGTGTGAGGGTGTGTGAGTGTCTGTGTGGGAGTGTGAGGGTGTGTGAGTGTGTGTGTGAGGGTGAGAGTGTGAGGGTGTGTGTGTGAGTGTGAGGGTGTGTGTGTGTGAGGGTGAGTGTGTGTGTGTGTGAGGGTGAGTGTGTGAGGGTGTGTGTGTGTGAGGGTGAGTGTGTGAGGGTGTGTGTGTGTGTGAGTGTGTGTGTGTGTGAGTGTGTGTGTGAGTGTGAGGGTGAGGGTGTGTGTGTGTGAGGGTGTGTGTGAGTGTGTGTGTGTGTGTGAGGGTGTGAGTGTGTGAGTGAGTGTGTGTGTGTGAGGGTGAGTGTGTGTGTGTGTGTGAGGGTGAGTGTGTGAGGGTGTGTGTGTGTGTGAGTGTGTGTGTGTGTGTGTGAGTGTGAGGGTGAGTGTGTGTGTGTGAGGGTGTGTGAGTGTGAGGGTGTGTGTGAGTGTATGTGTGTGTGTGAGTGTGAGGGTGTGAGTGTGTGAGTGAGTGTGTGTGTGGGTGAGTGTGAGTGTGTGAGGGTGTGTGTGTGTGTGAGTGTGAGGGTGTGTGGGTGTGAGTGTGTGTGTGTGAGGGTGTGTGTGTGTGAGGGTGTGTGTGTGAGGGTGTGTGTGTGAGTGAGTGTGTGTGTGGGTGAGTGTGTGTGAGGGTGTCTGTGGGTGAGTGTGTGTGTGGGTGTGTGTGTCAGTGTGTGAGTGTGAGGGTGTCTGTGGGTGAGTGAGTGTGTGTGTGGGTAAGTGTGTCTGTGGGTGAGTGTGTGAGTGTGAGTGTGTCTGTGGGTGAGTGAGTGTGTGTGTGGGTGTGTGTCTGTGTGTGAGGGTGTGTGTGAGTGTGAGGGTGTGTGTGTGAGGGTGTGTGAGGGTGTGTGTGTTTACACTCTTCCAGTCACACAGCCGCGGAACCTGCACTGTTTGAAGATGGACCGAGAGTTGCAACAACAGGATATCTATTTATTTACAATTCATGAATTTACATATTTACCACTCATGTTGGAAAATTGATCAGTTTGATGCAAAGACAAGGAGGTGGAGGACGATCGGGGCCTGTGTGTTTAGGCTTCATTCTGACGGCGACAGCAGCAGTTCCTCAGGCAGCTGTTCCACCAGGTGAGCCTGCGGGCGGATCAGACACGTTCTGACTGTTGGAGAAGTAAGGTTGAAAAGGCCGCTGCATGTGCTCGGAGCTGCTCCTGGGGATTGTGGAGGAAGGACTGGCAATCCCTGGCGTAGGAAGAGATCCTGTTGGGGAAATCTTCAACCAACTGTCGTGAAAGGTCCATTAGGAGATCCATGTAGTTCCCATTAGGCTCCCCTAGATAGTTCTTGATTAATGAGGAAGCCTCGGCCGATCCAATGAGGGGGGCAACCAGTTGCAGTGTTGAACTGCAAGACCTGGTGACCTCCTCACTCTTTCCGTCCAGGTGCAGCAACAAACGCACAAGGTTGGAATGGCAGTCGGTAGAAGAAGGATCTGGAACCTCCGATTCCACATTTGGTCAAGTTCCCCAACATGCTGATCGCTTCAGCCCGCACTGGATCACACTCGAAGAGTGGTTGAATGCTGGTGAGGATGTTCTTTACAAAGGGTTGGATGGCGCTCCCTTTCAATTTATTAATGTTCTTGGAGAGGCACGATAGCACCTCAAATGTTAGCACTTCCTCTTGGTTCTCCTTGGTCCCCAGCAGACTCAGCATTGTGCCCATCACTGGATGAGACCAGTAATGGGCTCCAATTGTAATGTTGCCCAGGCCCCTGACACACAGCAACTGGGCAACTGGACAAGCATCAGGCAAACACCTTATCAATGTGTTGACCAGAGTGTCTGTGAGCTGCAGCTGTGAAACCAGTGGAGATTTTAATAGCTCTCCAATGGAAGGAAGCCACGGTGACTGCCTGACACCCTTGGATGGTATGGATCTGAGCTGCCAGCTCTTCCACAATGCCAGGCAGGCTGATGCCAGCAAATGGCACCATTCCTCTGGCCAGCAAGACAACCCCCTTGTCAAATATGCGGAGGTTCTTCATCTGGTCCCACTCTCCACTGTTCACCATGTAAGTAGCTACTTCTGTATTGTTTGTCCGAGCCAGCAGGTCCTTTAGTGCCCTCACACAGTTCACACACAGATCTCTACATTTAGGTGTTTCAAACGCAGCTGAGAATTGTCTCTGGTTGAATTTATCACCAGGAGCAAAACTATTGAGCAGAGAAACATGAATGGAAGAGTTACAATGAGTGAGCAGGGCGCTGAATAACTGCGGGAATAATGCAGTCACCGCCTTTACCGACTCGGGCTCAGTGATCATCTGTCGCAGCCCACAGCCGGCAGCCAGGGATTCAAGGGCTGAATACGCTGGCGCGTTCTCACTGACGGGACAGGTTCTGCTCATCTGAAATGGCAACTGCTTTTTCAGTGTGTCCAGCAGCTCTCCCATTGTTCTCATGGCACATTCTGTGTCCTCAGCCAGTGATCGCCACATGTCACTGACCTACTAGTCCAAAGGGACGGGGTAGGTGAGGAGACAGGACACAACTGTTGCTGTGTTGTGTGAGGCCAGAATGGCCGCACTACGCAGAACTGAAAGTTTCACCTGCTCGTAAGGAATTGATTGCAATTCAAGTCTCAGCGCGTCAATGATCTCCAAGACTTGGTCCCCAAGTTCACTGCCTCGTAGTTTAATCGTGGTTTGTATGAGAACAGCGGCTGCATTGGAACAGCTGGGGTGTTGGTTGGACAGTCCTTTGAAGACCATGAAGAGTAAGTTGCCCAGCTGGTCATGGGGCAAAGATTTGGAAATGACCTCTGTGATTTGAGAGCATGCGTTAAAGAGGACTGAATTGTCAGGGTTAACCAACTGTTCTCTGACTCTTTTCGGTCCCTCTAACTGCTCCGTTTACTGAACGAGATTGGTGCCTTCACACGACAAATGAATGGCCAGGATTATGTACAAAGGGTCCAGGGCCATCTGTCGAACGGGAAGCGATGGGCCTGCACAACGCGGCATCAGTCGTCCAATCAGAGTCCCCGTGTTATTTCCAGGCACTACCTTACTAACATTGAGCTTCCTCCAGTAAAGTTTCAGAAGCTCCAAGGTCATTTCCATGGCTCTCTCTCGTTCATGGTCTTTTGTTGAACTGATCCAGGCTTCTACATGTTTGAAAATGGCCTCAAGTCCTTGAGGGGACAGGTCCTGAATTAATATTTGCTTCAGCAGATTTTGCAGAGAATCTGTGGTTTGGGTATAAAGCGTGGCCGTCTCCTTTGTATTCTCATTTGTGTCCTCATCATTGTTCAGGTCTGGAGGTCCCAAGCCGAAAGTACTGATCAGGCAGCTTTGAATCAATTGGCAGGTGTCAGCTTGGTTTGATTCACTGTGTAGTTTCACGAGATGCGTGCAGGCGTCCATGGTTAACTGTCCAACAGGGCTCTGCAGCAGCTCTGGTGACTCGGCCTCGATAAGATCCTGCATGTTTGTCAGCAGCACCCTGTTTCTAATAAAGTTGGTGGGAAGTCTCCAGCGATTTATATATGGGGACCTGGCTATCTGAGTCACAGTCTGTATTAGGCTGAGCTTTAGTGTGAGATCCCTGGATTCAGCCTTTATCCCCTGCCCACTTGTAATGAAATGACTAACAACTGGCAGAATGTGGCTCTCGATTGTGAACAGCAGTTCCTCAGGTGTGCAGACCGCCATGTTCCCATAGCACAGAACCAGTTTGCTCTTGACTTGATCCGATTCCTCATCAACCTTGACCCTAAATCTGCTGGCGTTAGCAAACTCCTCCAAGCTACTGAGCGCATCATCAAGATGTGCAACGGCACAGAAACCAATGGCGAGGGCTGCTCCCTCTCTCTCCGCACTCTCACTGTGCTGCACACTCAGTAGCATTTGGTGAAGGTCCTCCCTTGCGTTCCTAGTGCGTGTCTGGCAGAGCACTGACGCAAGAGATTTATATAGAAAGCCCTTCTCTTGTGGGGAATGATGGTTGGTGTTGAGTTGTTTTGATATTTCGTCAGCGAGCTGACATGTCCATTCCTCGTCATCAATCGTATTTAAAGCTAGGCACAAGACCGCCAATAATTTATTCCCCCATTCCGATTGGGACAGAGACTCCTTGGAATTTTCCAGTAAATGGTCAACTAATGGTGCCAGCTCGTCTTCCCACCACCTCACTGATTGTGAGTGGACATTGAGATTCAGGACTTTCAGTAGACTCAGTGCCGCAGTTCCTCGGCCTCCTCCCTGATATGGGCAACAAGACACTGCGAGGAGCCGGGTCAGCAGTGCCTGGGCTTTAGGGAGATTGGCATCTTCGTTGTAAGTAGGGGAAAAGCTTTCACTACCGGCTCGCAGTTTCTTTTTCCCAATGTGTACTGAACAACTGCAGATTATTGTTAAAGCCTTGGTGTACTGGGTCATAGTGACAAACTCCAGTAAGGATGGCCAAAGGACATCCTCCATCTTCACTGCAGTTGTGATCAAACACATCACTCTTTCACACAGTGTGACTAATTCTTCACCTGTTCCTGGGTCTGGCTGATGATTGGGTGGTACCAGGGTCCCTGAACCGACGGGTGCCGCACACTGTTGGATGAGGAATTGCACCATTGCCTTTCCTCCCTCGGGCTCAAGGTAACCTTGCTCAGCCATGAGACATATTACCTGGGCAATGAGCTTCTTCTCCTGATTGCTGCTCTTGTCGAGAATGACTGGTTTTATTGCAGCCACAATCTGAGCCTTCTTCCTCTCCAAGTGCGATGAGACCCATGTGATAAGGTGCTTCAGTACAGTCAGTGTTCCTACTCTCATTCATTGGTCAGCGTTCTCTAACTGAGATCGGAGAAATTCCACCATTTTGTCTGCATAAGCAGGGGCCAGAACTCTGAAAGAGCGAAGGATCTCAGTCTGGTTCTTCACAGCAAGATCATCAGTTGACTCCAGCGAAACACAAATCTGCTGGTGGAGCTTGTTAAGAAGGATGTCCATTTGTGATTTTAGCCCAAGACACTTTATCTCTGTCACAACATCACCTGATGCAGAAATACACAGTTTGGACCACTTTGCTGTATTTTGTCCAGCCCTGGGTTTCTGTGTTGTCATGGTTTCCATTGTGAGGCCAGGTTACATAAGCCCTCAGTTGTGATGTGGGCCTGGGTCATGTGCCCATATAAGTCCTGCCAGCTTTTTGTGTCAGTTTAAGGTGGGTGCTGGGGGTTAAGGCCCAGACCTGAGATACAGACCATATGGACAAGGCAACATTCCCAACCTTTGGCAGCCATATTGGATGGAACAGCTGTTTGTTCCTAATAAAGAACCCACCGCACCACAGACACTCAAAGTACTTGTGACAAAAGATAAGGAAATGGGAGTGTCGGACAGACATTTCCAGCAGAATTGCCCCAAATTGGGATCTTCATGTGTCAGGGATTGAAGCTGCAAATTTCACTCTATCTTCCCTGTCTGTTCCCCTTAATATCTTGAAAACTTCAATCAGATCACCCCTTTTTTAAGTTCCAGGGAATACAACCATAGCTTGCGTAATCTCGTAATTTAACCCTTGGATTCTGGTAAATCTATGCTGCACTCCCTCCAAGGCCAACATATCCTTCCTGAGGTGTGGTGCCCAGAACTGTTCACAGTTCTCCAGGTGTGGTCTAACCTGGGCTTTGTACAGCTTTAGCATAACTTCTACCCCCTTGTATTCTAGTCCTCCAGATATAAAGGCCAGCATCCCATTTGCCTTTTTGATTATTTTCTGTACCTGTCCAAGACATTTTAATAATCTATGTACCTGGACCACCAAGTCTCTCTGGACCTCCACTGTTTTTAGCTTTCCACCATTTAGAAAGTACCCTGTTCTATCCTTTTTAGGTCCAAAGTGGATGACTTCACATTTGCCTACATTGAAATCCATTTGCCACAGTTTTGCCCATTCACTTAATCTATCAATATCTCTTTGTAATTTTATGCTTTCATCTACACTGCTTACAATGCCGCCTATCTTTGTGTCATCGGCAGACTTGCAGCAACAGTGCTTTGTAATTGTTCAAATTGATTTAAAATAAGACCACGCATCTTTAAACTGCAGGTTTTTTTACTTTTTTATAACCAATTAAAACAAAATGTTTTGAAGAGTTCAAATTCATTTTCTACCAGACACCATGGCAACCGTAACTTCAAGGCTGAAGCTTGGGACTGAAACTTATCTTTTGTGAAACAAAGATTTTGTTGCTTTTCTCAGTTGCACAATTAAATGTTAGTCAAAATAAATCAACACCAACGCTTTGAACTTAAAATGTAATTCAATGTTTTTTTCCCCAATTCTGGGTGCACAATCTTAAATTAAAATGAACATACCCAATCAGCTACATTTACACTTTCATGCAAATTAGAAATATAGGGGGAAAAATTCAGTCGCGCCCCATTTGGGGCGCAAATATCGTCCGGGCGCAAAAATTAGCGCCTGGCGCTAATTATCGCCACTGACTGGAAACTTCACTTTTAACGCCCCGGGAGGTGATTGGAGCGCTAAATCAAGCGCTGCACACCTGTCTTAAGGCGCAAAGGCCGAGGAGTGAGGCGCTAACTCAGAGCGCGAGCGCAGCGCAGGTGCTGCCAGTTAGCGAGGGAACACAGACACACTGGCGCCGGCCAGTTCTTAAAGGGGGGGGGGCGATCTTGCTCCCCAGCCACACCCTGCTCATTGCAGCCTTGAATCTCGGCCTGGAGAGACCTGTGAATCCATTTTCCAGCCAAGGATGGAGAGGGTGAGAGAACGAGCTGAGCGCTTCACCGAGCGGGCCTTGGATGCTCTGGTTGGCGCGGTGGAGCGCCGAAGACCAATACTGTACCCAGAGAGTGGCAGGAGGCCTTTGCCGCGCGACTACAGAAGAGTGTGGAGGGAGGTGGCTCAGCGCGTCTCCTCCAGGAGCATGGTGCCCAGGACCCATGTCCAATGCCGGAAAAAGTTCAACGACCTCACTCGGGTCGTCAGGGTGAGTGGCTTTTTTGCAGTACCTCTCCATCCCTCCATCTCAACCTCACTCTATGGCCAGAGGGTCTTAAAACCACAATTAACAACACTCATCCAACACCTATGGCCCTTTCATGAAGCACACACACACATTCCATACTTTGCATACAGTAAGGGCTATTCACCTATGGGAGGCACATCAGGCAAGACCATGGCTGTATACAGTAAGGGCTATTCACCTATGGGAGGCACATCAGGCAAGACCATGGCTGTATATTTACTCAGACGCCATCCTTTTTCTTGCAGGCCAAGCTGGCGCATAATAGGAGACAGCAGCAACGGACGGGTGGAGGGCGGCCTCAGCTGCAACCCCTCAGCGGTCTTGAGGAGCGCGTCCACAGGATTGTGGCAAGCCGGGTGATCGGTCTCGTCGCCACTGGAGACGCCGACCCCGTTCTGGACAGCAATGGTAAGGTCATCACCTTTTTGTCCTCTGTCCTTCCACTTGTCCCTCACAACACCAGCCTTTGACACTTTCAATCCAACTTACTAACTCGCTGCACTTATTCCTCCCTTACTGCCACCCTGTCCTCACGCTAAAGCCACTCTTGTACCTCCCTGCTTTCAGATGGTGATTCACCAGCTGAGGAGACAGGCCCTGAAGCTGCCAGTGGGAGTGAAGCTGCAGCCGAGGAGGAAGAGAAAGCCGGAGCATCAGTGCCACCCTCTCCCGAGGAAGCCCATGCCGACACTGGGAACACGCCTTCCCTGGAGGGGAGCAGGGGGGAAGGGTCTGATGAGGGTGAAGCTCCAGGACCCAGCGGGCTGCAGCAACGCGATGGGGGTAGGGAAGCTCGGGGGCCTTCTCCCCGGAGGGAGAGTATGCCAGCGAGTCCTGCTGCACTGGACGCAGAGGAGGAGCGGCTGATCGCGGAAATGAACACCCAGGCGGTGGGCATGCACACTGAGCTCATGGCTGCAGTGGGTAGGGTGCCCGAATGCATTGAAGCACTGGCAAGGAGTGTGGAGCACTTCGCTGCAGCGCAGGCGGATGCGACACTGAAGCTCAGTGCTGCAATTCAATCTCAGACTGCTCTCATGCAGACTCAGATTGAGGTCACGCGAGCACTGTCTGCTGCCATCCTCGCTGGTTCGTTCACATTTCCCCGGGGCTCTCACCGCGCCGCAGCAGGCCAGCAATCTGTGCTCCAGCAGATTGCTCCGGATGCTGAGGTGCTGCCCCATGGGAGTGCAGTGTGCCGGTCGAGCAGGGAGTTGCTGTCCTCGCTCAAGATGACAGCATTCCTGCTGCCACCACTGTCACTTCTCCACTGCAGTTGCCACCGCCTGTAGGACAGACTGCTGCCGCCCATGCAGAGTTGGTGCAGTCTGCAGCCGGGCCCTCCAGGCCCAGAACTGGTCGAGGCCGTCCCTCAAGGGCATCTGCATTGTCAGGGCCTGACAGTCAGCAGCCTTCCACCAGCCTTGCTGCAGCCACTGAGGTCCCATTGCGGAGGAGCAGTAGGGTAAGAAGGGGGGAAGGGCGCACGGGAAGGAGTTCACCCTCGATGTAGGAGGTGTGACAAAATGCTGGTCATTTTTTTATTAAAGGCCGAGGTTCGTGGTCAAACTTTTGTTGAGTGTTTTGCACATGATCTCCAGGTTGTGAGAACCAGTTATGGTAATGACTGTTTTTTTGTGTTTATTTGTATGAGTTTGTCATGAAGAAATGACACACACAGAGTTTGTAAAATAAATAAGTTTTGGTACTCAAAATATACATGTTTGGTGTTTGGAATCATTGGTGCCTTGGCCGGCTTAGGGGTTGCGTGTTGGGTTCATTCATGCTGTTCTCAATGGCAGAAGCCATTTCCACAGCAGGGGCCTAGAAGCGGCTTGCTATCAGCCGCTGACGGACGGCCCTTGCAGTTTCACCATTGTGGGCCGCCCTCACGCCTTGGTGCTGCTGCTGATCATCCTCCTCCTCCTCTTCCTCCTCTTCCTCCTCCTCCTCTGGTGGTGCTCCAAGGCCTGGTGGCATTGGCTGGGTCCTGAGGATTGCCATGTTATGCAGCATGCAGCACACAACTACGATGTTGGAAACTCGCTCAGGCGAGTACTGCAGGGCTCCTCCAGAATGGTCGAGACAGCGGAACCGTTGCTTGAGCACGCCGATTGTGTGCTCCACGATGTTCCTGGTAGCTTGATGGCTCTCGTTGTACCGCAGCTCAGCAGGGGTGTTGGGCGTACGGAGCGGTGTCATCAGCCAGGTGCTCAGTGGATACCCCTTGTCCCCGAGAAGCCAACCAACTGGCTGATGCGGTGCCTCGAAAAGTTCTGCCACAGTAGTCTGGCGCAGGATGAAAGCATCGTGGCAGCTGCCAGGATAGTGGGCATTGACAGCGAGTATCAGCTGTCTGTGGTCACAGACCAACTGAACATTCAAGGAATGGAACCCCTTTCTGTTCCGGAAATCCTCGGCATTCTCATGCGGAGCACGCAAAGCCACATGCGTGCAGTCAATGGCGCCCTGCACCATGGGGAAGCCCGCTATCCTCGCAAAGCCCAGAGCGCGTTCTTGCTGCTTGTCTGGGGTCATGGGGAAAGAGATGAACTCTCGTCTCCTTTTAAAGAGGGCATTTGTGACCTTCCTGATGCAGCAATGCACCGCGAACTGGGAGATATTGGCGATGTCCCCAACAGCAGATTGAAATGAGCCAGTAGCATAAAAGTTCAGAGCCACTGTGACCTTCACTGCCACCGACAGAGACGTCCTGGACCTCAGTTGAGGCTGCAGATCTGGCTGCAGCAGGTGGCAGAGCTCAGTGACCACCTCCTTGCTGAAGCGCAGCCTTCGCAGACACTGCTCATCAGACATATGAATGTAGGAGAGCTGTTCACGATATACCCTGGGAGGGTAAGCTCTCCTGTACAGACGCCTGTTGGCCCTCCTCCGTCTGGCGATCATTGCCACTCTCTCTCTGCGTCTCTGTCTCCTCCGATTCAGCTGGCGCAGGACGACGCCCCCCATCAGTGCAGCCCCCATATCTCTTAGCAAGCAAAGTTATGAAGGCCAGAAACCAAAGTACCAGCGAAGTTAGGATGAGTAGCCAAAACTACCTCACACAGCGTTGACTCAATGCAGAAGTCTCTCTTTCTCTCTCTCCGAATCTCTCTCTCTCTCTCAGAACGAGTGGTGCAAAAATGTCAACCACAGAGAAAGACAGGAAGAGGCCCCCTTTAAATAGCGCCCCCCCCCAGCCCCACAGCGATTGTTAGCGTTCCACTCTTCCGGTCGTTGGATGCGCCAGGCGGTAAGGATGGGGGCGCCACTGAAATTCTGCTCCGGGGCGCCACAAGGGCGTTGCACTCTCGTATGACGTCACAATCTGCGCGCGCAGGAGATCGCGGCGATAAAGTTTAGCGCCGCCGCAAAATGTCTAGTTAAGTTCGCGAGCGGCGCAAACATCGCTGCGCCCGGGCGCTAGCTGCTTTGCGCCCCATTAGCGCCCTCTTAAGGCGCTAACGGGAGGCGCAACCAACTGAATTTTTCCCCCATAATTTCTAACGATTTCTTATCTCTGGCCCTCTCAACATTTCCGCCACCCTTAATTCTGTCGCCTTTTGATATGAGTCCACACCTGGACCGCTCGGAAACGACAGTAATTTCTTATCTCTGGCCATTTCGCCTTTGGATTTGGCCCCTATTGGAGGTGACCCGTCTCCCCTATTTTTCCTTCCATTGATCCCTGCAATGGGTTATGAACTCAAAGTGCCGAAATTCATGTGATATTCCCTGGTCGCGAGCCAAGAAACATTCACACACACTCTCGGAAACTTTTTCCCTTTTTAAAATAAAAGCAAAACATGCTGAAGACACTTATCCTATTTCTCCCTCACAGCGATCCTATTTCTTTAACTTTGGCTGTGGGCTTTTTAACTTCTTTCTCCTTTTCCTAACCCTTTTGTTCCACATCAATGTGTAATCCAGGGTTTTTATTAGCTGCTATTTACGCCACAAACTTCTCAGGCAATGTCACACCTGGGGGTAAGGCAGCCTGCAACAGTAGAAAAGCACCCTCGTCTGTCGAGGCGTCTGCCTGCTGCAGCAATCGAACTTTACTTCATAACCGAGTTGGGTCTCCTATTCCCTCATATTTGGGCAATTGGCCTCTGAGTTGGCACAATTGTGAAAGTGTCAGATCCCGACTTGCTTCTTTATCTTCGTATTCATGCACTACTTGACTTTCCCTGTTTGTCGTCCCTCCTGTGTGCAGGTGTTTGGTAACTATGGGGGCATCTTAACAGACCTGTGTACCCCCGTACTACCTCCTGTTTTAGACTGGGTATAATTGTCGACACTCCCTACATTACTACTGATACTAGAAGCATCACTTTCTCCCTGCTCAGCATCAGAGACCTCCACCTACAGTGGTCTTCTGGACTGTGGGGGGCGCTGTTGGGAGGACTGGATCATCCTCGTCATCGTCACTGCTGGGTTCCTCCTCGTAAGTGCCGACAGACAAGGCTGCCACTCTAACTTTTCATTCTTTAATCTTTCTCTTGTCCTCTGCTCTTCCCCGTCTCTCCTCACTCCATTGCCTTACCACCTCTCTATCCTTGTATTCCTGCAACAAATTCCATAGCTCTCGATAAGCTATTTTGGTATCCTTCAATTTTCCCTGAGTCTTAGCTATTGTTTCTGAAGAACTCTGCAGCTGTCCGTGTAAATGAGCTATTTCTTGATGCATCTCTAACTGTTGACTGGCGGCTAATCTCCGTTCTGCCTGAACAACACCCAATTTGTTTTCAAATTTCTCAACCTCTGCCTGTAGAGTCTGAGCCTGGTTATTCTGTTTAATGGATTTCTCATTCATACTATTTATTATTTGCACCATTGCCATAATGCAGTTGGCCTTTTTTGCTTTTTTATTTTTTGCAGTGGAGGGGTCGAGAGGAGTGGTGGTGAGGTAGAGCTGGGTGTCGTCAGCGTACATGTGGAAACTGACGCTGTGCTTTCGGATGATGTCGCCAAGGGGCAGGATGTAGAGGAGAAATAGGAGGAGGCCAAGGATAGATCCTTGACATAGATAGACTGGTGAAATGGGCAGACACATGGCAGATTAAATTTAATGCAGAGAAGTGTGAAGTGATTCATTTTGGTAGGAAGAATGAGGCGAGGCAATTTTTTAAAAATTCATTTATGGGATGTGGGCGTCGCTGGCAAGGCCAGCATTTATTGCCCATTACTAATTGCCCTTGAGAAGGTGGTGGTGAGCCGCCTTCTTGAACTGCTGCAGTCCGTGTGGTGAAGGTACTCCCACAGTGCTGTTAGGGAGGGAGTTCCAGGATTTTGACCCAGCGACGATGAAGGATCAGCGATATACTTCTAAGTCAGGATGGTGTGTTACTTGGAGGGGAACTTGGAGGTGGTGGTGTTCCCATGCGCCTGCTGCCCTTGTCCTTCTAGGTGGAAGAGGTCGCGGGTTTGGGAAGTGCTGCCGAAGAACCTTGGCGAGTTGCTGCAGTGCATCTTATAAATGGTACACACTGCAGCCACGGTGCGCCGGTGGTGGAGGGAGTGAACGTTTAAGGTGGTGGATGGGGTGCCAATCAAGCAGGGCTGCTTTGTCCTGAATGATGTCGAGCTTCTTGAATGTTGTTGGAGCTGCACTCATCCAGGCAAGTGGAGAGTATTCCATCACACTCCTTACTTGTGCCTTGTAGATGGTGGATGGTACAATTTTAAAGGGGGTACAGGAACAGAGAGAACTGCGAGTGTATGTACACAAATCTTTGAAGGTGGTAGGACAGGTTGAGAAGACACCAGCTGGAGTATTGTGGCCAATTCTGGGCACAACACTTTAGGAAGGATGCCAAGGCCTTAGAGAGGGTGCAGAGATTTACTAGAATGGTACCAGGGATGCAGGACTTAGTCATAGAGTCATAATGGCACAGAAGGAGGCCATTCGGCCCATCGAGTCCTTGCCAGCTCTCTGTAGAGCAATCCAGTCAGTCCCATTCCCCCCTCTATCCCCGTAGCCCTGCAAGTTTATTTCCCTCAAGTGCCTATCCAGTCTCCCCTTGAAAACATTGAGTGTCTCCGCTTCCACCACTTCCATCGGCAACAAATTCCAGGTCAGCACCACTCGCTGCGTAAAAAAGATTTTCCTCGCATCCCCCCCTGTATCTCTTGCCCAAAACCTTAAATCTGTGTCCCCTAGTCCTTGTACCATCAACTATTGAGAACAGCCTTTCCCCGCATCGGAGTCATGCGATTAGACCCTTTTAATATGCGAATCGGGGACCTGTGACGTTCAGAGGAGCCCGATCACCACTTCAGGACAGTACTGGGTGTAATGTGACCCTCCACTCCCGACCTTCATCCTCCAAGCCCAGAGGCCGGCTGGGCTGCCCCAGAGCCTCCATAGCCCGCCTGCCCTGCATAGATGAGGATCGAAACCCGCCCGTAGGCAAATCCCAGGACAGTTTGGAAGAGAGTGGGAACTGTGTCGATAAATCAAGTAGCAGCGTGATCCAGCGAAGAATTGCATGGAGTGAGGGGAAGGAACTGTCTCTAATGTCAAGGTTATGTGTGAGGGTGGGGGTGCGTGGGTGTGTATGAGTATGAGGGTGTGAGTGTGTGTATGACTGAGTGATGGTGTTTATGGGTGTGTGTGTGTGAGGGTGAGTGCGAGTGAGGGTCTGTGTGTGTGTGTGATGGTGTGTGTGTGTGTGTGAGGGTGTTTGTGAGTGTGTGAGGGTGTTTGTGAGTGTGTGATGGTGTTTGTGTGTGTGATGGTGTTTGTGTGTGTGTGGGTGTGATGGTGTTTGTGAGTGTGTGTGTGTGTGGGTGTGTGTGAGTGGGTGTGATGGTGTTTGTGAGTGGGTGTGATGGTGTTTGTGAGTGGGTGTGATGGTGTTTGTGAGTGGGTGTGATGGTGTTTGTGAGTGGGTGTGATGGTGTTTGTGAGTGTGTGATGGTGTTTGTGAGTGTGTGTGTGTGTGTGTGTGTGTGTGTGTGTGAGAGAGTGAATCGGGAGATTTCACTCCCACACAGCAGCGGAACCTGCACCGTTTGAAGATCGACCGAGAGTTACAATGGCACAACAGGACTTCTGTTTATTTACAATTCAAAAAATTATAAATTTACAGATCATGTTGAAAGAATGATCAGTTTGCTGCTAAGAAGAGTAGGTGGAGGGGGATCGGGGCCTGTGCGTTTAGGCTTCAGCGACGGCAACTGCAGCAGTTCATGACATAGCTGTTCCACCAGGTGAGCCTCCGGGCGGGTCTTGCAGTGTTGTGTGAGGCCAGAATGGCAATACTACGCAGAACCGAACGTTTCACCTCCTTGTAAAGAACTGACTGCAATTGAAACCTCAGCACTTCAAGTATCTCCAAGACCTGGTCACGAAATGGTGGTTTCAATGACCACAGCTGGGTTGTTGGTCGGTCAGTCCCTTGGAGACCATGAAGAGCAAGTTGCCCAGCTGCTCATGGGGCCAACACTTGGAAATGACCTCTGTGATCTGAGAGCATGTTTGAAAGAGGACTGAATTGTCAGGGTTAACTAGCTGTTCTCTGACTGTTTTCAGTCCCTCTAACTGCTCTGTTTGCTGATTCAGATTGGTGCCTTCACACCATAACTTAATGGACAGGATTATGTACAAAGAGTCCAGGGCCACCTGTCGAATGGGAAGCGATGGGTCTGCATCAGTCATCCAATCAGGCACTACCTTACTAACATTGAGCTTCCTCCAGTAAAGTTTCAGAAGCTCCAAGGTCATGTCCATGGCTCTCTCTCATTCATAGTCTTTTGTTGAAATGATCCAACATGTCTGAAAATGGCCTCAAGTCCTTGAGGGGACAGGTCCTGAAGTAATACTTGCTTCAGCAGATTTTGCAGAGAATCTGTGGTTTGGGTATAAAGCGTGGCTGTCTCCTTTGTATTATCATTTGTGTCCTCGTCATTGTTCAGGTCTGGAGGTCCCAAGCCGAAAGTACTGATCAGGCAGCTTTGAATCAATTGGCAAGTGTCAGCTTGGTTTGATTCTCTGTGTAGTTTCACGAGATGCGTGCAGGCGTCCATGGCTAACTGTCCAACAGGGCTCTGCAGCAGCTCTGGTGGCTCGGCCTCGATAAGATCCTGCACGTTTGTCAGCAGCACCCTGTTTCTAATAAAGTTGGTGGGAAGTCTCCAGCGATTTATATATGGGGATCTGGCTCTCTGAGTCACGGTCTGTATTAGGCTGAGCTTTAGTGTGAGATCCCTGGATTCAGCCTTTATCCCCTGTCCACTTGTAATTAATTGACTAAGAGCTGGCAGAATGTGGCTCTCGATTGTGAAGAGCAGTTCCTCAGGTGCGCAGACTGCCAAGTTCCCAAGGCACAGAACCAGTGTGCTCTTGACTTTATCCATATCCACATTAGGTTTGACCCTAAATCTGTTGGCGTTAGCAAACTCCTCCAGGCTACTGAGCGTATCATCAAAGTGTGCAATGGCACAGAAACCAATGGCGAGGGCTGCTCCCTCTCTCTCCGCACTCTCACTGTGCTGCACACTCAGTAGCATTTGGTGAAGCTCCTCCTTTATGACTAATGATCAAGTAAAGACTGTCTTTACTGACTGACAGTCTGAAATCAGATCTCTGGTTGGATGACTCTTTCTTCTCTGTCTAATATATTAACCCCAACCCCAAGAACCCTTGTTTTGTGTAACAACCTTATCGAATGCCTTTTGAAAATCCAAGTATACTACATCCGCTGGTTCCCCTTTATCTACCCTGCTAGTTACATCCTCAAAAAACTCTAATAGAAATGTCAAACACAATTTCCCTTTCATAAAACCATGTTGACTCTGCCTAACCATGTTATGATTTTCTAAGTGGCCTGATACCACTTCCTTAATAATGGATTTCAGCATTCCCCCGATGACTGATGTTAGGCTAACTGGCCTGTAGTTCCCAGTTTTCTCTCTCCCTCCTTTCTTGAACAGCGGGGTTACATTTGCTACTTTCCAATCCGCTGGGACCGTTCTAGAATCTAGGGAATTTTGGAAGATCACAACCAATGCATCCACTATCTCTGAAGCCACCTCTTTTAGAACCCAAGGGTGTAGGCCGTCAGGTTCAGGGGTTTTGTTGGCTTTTAGTCCCATTAATTACTCCAGTACTTTTTCTTTACTAATATTAATTACTTTAAGCTCCTCACTCTCATTAGACCCTTGGTTCCCCACTATTTCTGGTATGTTTTTTGTGTCTTCTACTGTGAAGACAGATACAAAATATTTGTTTAAAGTCTCTGCCATTTCCTTATTCCCCATTATAATTTCTCCTGTCTCAGCCTCTAAGGGACCAACACTTACTTTCGCTACTTTCTTCCTTTTTACATACTTGTAGAAGCTCTTACAATCTGTTTTTATATTGCTTGCGAGTTTACTCTCATTCTATTTTCTCCCTCTATCAATGTTTAGGTCATCCTTTGCTGGTTTCTAAAACTCTCCCAATCCTCTGGCTTACTACTCTTCTTGGCAACATTATAAGCCTCTTATTTTAATCCAATACTATCCTTAACTTCTTTAGTTAGCCACGGATGGATCACTTTTCCTGTGGCGTTTTTGTTTCTCAATGGAATGTATATTCGTTGAGAATTTTGGAATATTTCTTTAAATGTTCACCATTGCTTATCTACCATCATACCTTTTAATCTAATTTTCCAATCTAGCTTAGTCAACTTGCCCCTCATACCTATGTGATTGGCTTTATTTAAGTTTAATAGACTAGTTTTGGATTTAAGTACATCACTCTCAAACTCAATGTGAAATTCTATCATATTATGATCACTCTTCCCCAGAAGATCCCTTACTATGAGATTACTAATTAACCCCTGTCTCATTACACAAAACAAGATCTAAAATAGCCTCTTCCCTGTTTGGTTCCACAACGTATTGTTCTAGGAAACTGTCTTGAATGCATTCCATGAACTTGTCCTCCAAACTACTTTTGCCAATTTGATTTGTCCAGTCTATATGAAGATTAAAGTCCCCCACAATTATTGCATTACCTTTGTTACAAGCTCCTATTATTTCTTGATTCATTTTCTATCCAACAGTGTAGCTACTGTTAGGGGGCCTATAAGCTACTCCTACCAGTTGTTATTTCTTATCTCCACCCATACTGATTCTATTTCCTGATTTTCTGAGCTAAGATCTTTCCTCGCTACTGTCCTTATGTCATCCTTTATTATTCGGGCTAACCTCCCTCCTTTTCCATTTTGTCTGTCTTTTCAAAATGTCACGTATTCTGGAATATTTAGTTCCCAACATTGGTCACCTTGCAACCACGGCTCTGTAATGGCTATTAGATCAAACTCATTTATCTCTATTTGTGCCATTAATTCATCTATTTTGTTACGAATGCTTCATGCATTCAGATACAGCGTCTTTAATTCTAACTTTTTACCATGATTTGACCTTATTCAGTGGTGCACTATTACCGTTAAACTCTCTGTCCCTTCCATATGGTCAGATGTGGCGGATACGGACCTGCTCTTAAACAGAGTGGTGATGGGAATTTGGAGAGAGTGGGAATTCAGTGCAGAGGGGAAAGGAGGTGCTGAGTAATTAAAACCAAAGGGCAACAGTAAATAAGTAAATAATCACACCGGAGGAAATAGAAAAAGTGATGTCATAATCAACAGAGAGAGGAGCGACAGAACCCGAGGAAATTAAGGTAAGTATATAGACAAGTATCTAGATATCCCTTTGTGTGTTTATTATCTTCAGTAGTTAGTGTAAGCTTGAGTTAGTAAGGATTTAATAGTGCAAGTAGGTGCAAGTCAAAGGAAAGCAAGCTCAGTGATTAAATTCTAACTGCACTTAAAGATGTTACTAACTGATAAATAGCTAAGTAATTAATCACAGTAACTAATTACTAATTTATTTATCAAGCTAAATCCACCTATTTCATAAATGTAGACCTCAAGTGACCAATTAATTCAAGAAATAAACTATAGATAACTAACAAATTAATTAATTAACTAATTAATAAAGACATGGCAGTGCAGGCAGTGTGTCGGGATTGTAATATGTGGGAGTTTGTGGACAATGAGACTGTCCCAGACTGTCACACCTGCAAGAAATGTCGCTGCCTCGAGACACTCCAGTTCAAAGTCGTTGAGCTTGAGTTCGAGCTAGAAACACCCCGACACAAAAGGGAGGAGCAGGAATTACAGGATAATTTACTTCAGAGTACAGTCACACACCAGAGGAAAGCACAGGTGCAGGAAGGGGAGAGTCTGACCGTCAAGTCCGCCAGGTTAGGGGAATGTAGGAGAGGTAGTGAAGGAAGTCCAGCAGACACTGCTCCTGTCCAACAGGTACAAAGTACTCGATTCCTGTGCGGATAAGACAACTGTGGGAAGGACAGCCAGAATGCCGACCAAGGCACCATGGAGCAGGAGGCTGTCCAAGGGGAGGAGGTGCAGAGTAGAAAGGTTGTAGTTATAGGGGATTCTATAATTAGGGGGATAGATAGTATTCTTTGCAGTCAGGATCGAGAGTCCTGAAGGGCATGTTGCCAGGGTAAGGGACATCTCGAAACGGCTGGAAAATAATCTGGAAAGGGAAGGGGAGGAACCAGTTGTTGTGCTCCATGTCGGAACCAACGACATAGGAAAGATTAGGGAAGAGGTCTTGCTAAGGGAGTATCAGGAGTTAGGAGCTAAATTGAAAAGCAGGACCTCACAGGTAATAATCTCGGTATTATTACCCGAGCCATGTGAAAATTGGTATAGGGCCAAACCGATTGGGAAAGTCAACACATGGCTAAAGGAGTGATTTCATTTCATGGGACACTGGCACCAGTACTGGGACAGAAAGGAGCTGCACCTGAACCAGGCTGGGATCATGGTCCTAACAGAAAGGATAACTGGGGCTGTAAATAAGATTTTAAACTAATAACATGGGGTAGGGAACGGCTAGAAATTACAGAAACTGAACAATATCAGGAAGAGAGTGTAAAGGACAACCTAAACAAAGGAAAAAGGATAACACCAATGGCCAGAGATCAGATAAAGTCATAGAGCATAAAGGCAAAATACTAAAAACAAAGAGGGAGGAATAATAAATAAAAAACAATTTAAACAGTTGGTACAGCCTGTAGTTGTTCATGTGGCGTTACTTCATTTTCTGCCTGTAGTTGTTTAAATGGTGTTGTTTGGCTACCTTGAGGTAACCGCCTGGGCAGAGAGGAAAGCCAGTTACATCACCTGCCCGATTCTCCTCTCTACGCTCCACCCAGGTAAGGGTTAATGGCCAGGCGGTAAGGACAAACATTGAGCTGGCTGTCTGGAGTTTGAGCTGCCCTCTGGTTTCTGGCGCCACCTGGTGGCTCAGCAAAGCAGCGTCTTTTGAAATGATGAAATAAAAACAGAAAATGCTAGAAATACTCAGCGGGTCAGGCAGCATCTGTGGAGAGAGAAACAGAGTTAACGTTTCAGGTCGACGACCTTTCGTCAGAACTGGAAAAAGCTGGAGATGGAACAGATTTTTAAGCAAGTGTAGGGGCAGGGAAAGGGGGGAGGGGAGGAAAGAACAAAAGGGAAGGTCTGTGATAGGATGGAAGGCAGGAGAGATTAAGAGACAAAAGGGATGATGGTGCAAGGCAAAAGGAGATGGCAATGGGACAAGTTAAGAAACAAAAGATGACTCTAGATGAAGCGTAAATGGCAATGGCAGAATCATCAACAGCTGCCATGTGAGAGAAAAAAAAAGAAAAAAAGGATAGGGGCCGAGGTTATGGTCTGAAATTGTTGAACTCGATGTTGAGTCCAGAAGGCTGTAAAGTGCCTAATCGAAAGATGAGGTGCTGTTCCTCGAGCTTACATTGAGCTTCATTGGAACAGTGTAAGAGGCTGAGGACGGAGAGGTCAGAGTGGGAGTGGAGCGGAGGATTAAAGTGACAGGCGACCGGAAGCTTGGGGTCCCCCTAAATGATCGTGTTTCCTACATAATCTCCAGGATTTGCTTGATGCGTTGTTTCTCCTCCTTAGTGCGAGGCCCTTTCTCCACCGTTACAGGATGTACTTCTGCTCGACGGTATTTCCACTCTGGTAAACACGTCAAAAGTAATTCATTGGCTGGGGGCCCCGAGGGTGTGACAGGGTACGATGTACATGCAAGTCGTTTCCTTCGGCTGCCTTACACCAGCGGCGTGCTGCTCTCGGCCACAGATCGACCTGCATCACTGGTTTGATGTTCAGTTCTGAAGCTTGGAATGTGAACGTTTCAACGGTGCAGTCACAGAGGGCTCACGTCGAGCCTATCTACTGTAGGCATGAGGACATGGAGTCCTAGATAATCTGAGGGTAAATGTTCCCTCGTGCAATTGGCAAATTAATTTCAATATAGATAAGTGTGAGGTGGTGCATTTTGGTAGGAAGAATAAGGAGGCCTCATATTCCTTGAAAAAATAAGAGTCTAAATGGGCTAGAGGAGCAAAGGGATCTAGGCGTACAGATACACAAATCACTAAAATTGGCGATGCAGTATAATAAGGCCGTATCATTTACTCACTGACTATGTCAGTCACACATTTTTCATGGTGGAGCAGAACACATTACAAAAAGCTCCAATGTCACCATGTTCCAGCTGGTGGCGATGGCGAGCTATTTCAGATTTGTTGTTGGGAGCACCACCTACAGGTGTTCATTGATACTACAGGCCATTAGACAGTGATTGAAACCTGTTATTGAGGATTCCCGTCAGTCAGAAATTACAATGTCAGCAATTTTAAGCTGCTCACCTGTCATTTGACAGCTCTCACCCACTGAATATTCAAAGCTGTGTAAATGTTAGGGGAAAAAAGGTTCAAATTCCATGTCTGAATCTCTCCCATTAGGTTACCAACCTGTTTGTCCGACATCCAGGCCTGGATAAACAGCAATTTCCTTCAGTTAAACTTAGACTGAAGCCATCGGCCTAGAAATTCGTTGCCAGTGCCAGAAAATAGGGTGTCTAAAAATGTAATTTGGTAGGCTGTGTGCGCGCGTTCATTCCGCACCAGAAGTGCGCCACCCACCATATTGGTAAAGGCTCCTGAAACTGGCATTAGTCCCTTTGCATACCAACCAGAATCTCCCCTCCCGCCAGCACCTCATCCTCCCGCCAGCACCTCATCCTCCCGCCAGCACCTCATCCTCCCGCCAGCACCTCATCCTCCCGCCAGCACCTCATCCTCCACCAGCACCTTACCTCCTGCCAGCACCTCATCCTCCACCAGCACCTTACCTCCCGCCAGCACCTCATCCTCCACCAGCACCTTACCTCCTGCCAGCACCTCATCCTCCACCAGCACCTTACCTCCCGCCAGCACCTCATCCCCTGCCAGCACCTCATCCTCCACCAGCACCTTACCTCCCGCCAGCACCTCATCCTCCACCAGCACCTCATCCTCCCGCCAGCACCTCATCCTCCACCAGCACCTTACCTCCCGCCAGCACCTCATCCTCCACCAGCACCTTACCTCCTGCCAGCACCTCATCCTCCACCAGCACCTTACCTCCTGCCAGCACCTCATCCTCCAACCAGCAACTCATCTCCAACCAGCATCTCAATAAAATCTCCAAACTCATCTCTAAACAACCATCTGACCTCCAACAATCTCATCTTCAACCACCCTCTCACTCCTTCATTAACCGGTCTTCTCATCGGCTAGTTTCAACCTGCACAAAGGGCACAAAGAGATTTACAATGAAAAAAACATGGAAAGATTTTCTCCTGGTTATACAGAGCTGTAGTGATGACTATTACAGAAACGGTGTAACAAGCCGTTGTTGATTAATTGGATGAAGGCAGCGCATCGAGAGATAGAAACGACCCTCACCTTCTTTAAAGATACATTCCAGTCAGCAGTTACTAGGCAACAGCAAAGGCTCATCATGCACGCATTAAGAAAATAGTCCAACTAGCAAGAAAAAAGCACCACTGGTTGTTATGACAGCTGCGGAAAGGTGGTCTACCCTCAACACTCTTGCGGTGCTGTGTGTCGATGTTGGTATAATAGCACTGGTCCCACCGAACACAAATCATGGACTAGGAGCTCTGTCTCTGTCATATCCTGCACCAACATGTGGAACCGCCCACTCAGTGCGAGTCCAAGGGTCACATTTTCCAATCCATCTTAGTACCATTTCAGCCTGTAACTCATCCCTGGGTATCCGTCATTCTAGATATATTACCACTCTCTGGGTAAAGAAATTCCTCCTCATCTCAGTCCTAAATGGCTTACCCCTTATCCTTAGACTGTGACCCCTGGTTCTGGACTCCCCCGCCATCGGGAACATCCTTCCTGCATCTAGTCTGTCTAGTCCTGTTAGAATTTTATAAGTTTCAATGAGATCCCCTCTCATTCTTCTAAACTCTAGCGAATACAAGCCCAATCGTCCCAATCTCTCTTCATACGTCATTCCTGCTATCCCAGGTATCAGTCTGGTGAATCTTCGCTGCACTCCCTCCATGGCAAGAACATCCTTCCTCAGATAAGGCGACCAAAACTGCACACAATACTCAAGGTGTGGTCTCACCAAGGCACTGTACAACTGCAGCAAGACATCCTTGCTCCTGTACTCGAATCCTCTCGCTATGAATCTAATCGAATGTAACTCATTCCCGGGTATCAGTTATTCTATATATAAACCCAGCTTGTAACTCATTCCCGGGTTTCTGTTATTCTACATATATAAACCTCCTAAACCTCTCGATTAGATTCCAGCCTGTAACTTACTCTCGGGTATCTGTTATTCCATATATAAACCTCCTGAACCCCTCGATTAGATTTCAGCCTGTAACTCACTCTCGGGTATCAAAAAAGCCACCCGAACCCTTCAATTAGATTCCATCCTGCAACTCATTCCCAGGTATATGTTATTCTATATATAAATCCCCTCGATTTGATTCCAGCCTGTAACTCACTCTCGGGTATCTGTTATTCTATATATAAACCTCCTGAACCCCTCGATTAGATTTCAGCCTGTAACTCACTCCCAGGTATCAGTTATGAGAGAGAGAGAGGGGGGGGGCGCGAGAGAGGGGGGGGCGCGAGAGAGGGGGGGGGGCGAGAGAGGGGGGTGGG